>JAGFMF010011696.1:4212763-4313904 GCA_019455555.1 Galemys pyrenaicus
CCCGCTGCTCCCCTCAGCAGTGTACTTCTGTTGATCTGCCTGTTCTGCTCCCTGCTCTGTCTCTGGTGAATCCTCTCACCCCCCACACCTCTGGCCTGTGCCCCAGTGCTTGTATGCATAAATAAATAAATCTTTAAAAGAAAAGAAACTTATGATTTATTTGGTTTTGTTTTTTTACTTGAAGAGCCCTCATGTGAGGAACTCAAAGAAAACAACACGTAAAGTGAGCTAAATTAAGCAGTGTGCCACCGTAGAAATGGATTCCAAATATATAGGGGTCTTAAACTCATTGGCTGTCCCAGCACCTTAGATTAGACCCCACCCAATTTTTGACAGAGCAATACAAGGGAAGATAATAAATAAATGGATTTTGAAAATTAATTATCATTACAGGAAAGAAAGAAGGGGAGAGAGGAAGAGGGGAGGAGGGAAGTACAGGAGGAGGGAGAGAAAGAGAATGAGAGACAGAGAGAGAGAGAGAAAAGAAAAAAGATAAGCAAAGAAAAAGAATATGATATAAAATAAGATGAGAAGGTGGTTAGGTAATGTATAAGAAAGGCAGCATGTTAACAATAAAGTTGAATATTCTCTTCCCCAGAACTGGAGCCAAAAATATTCTTTCTAACCCTCTGACCCAGAAATTGAAGCCTTCAAAATCTTAGTTGCAGTCTCATTCAAAGCTGCTAAAGCTTTTTGATCAGATGGAAAAGAGAAAAGAGAGAAGTAATAACGTGTTCAATTGCAAATGTTATCTCTGCTTTCATAGATCAAAGCTTCACTGCCTTGCAGACACTAAAAACAACAACCAAACTGCTGAGAACATTTTAAAAAATTGACCTCATATTAACAAAAGTCACCTAGTACCTACTAGGTGTGAATCCTGTTAAGGGTTGGGGATGCACAGACACAACCTGGTTTATTGTGTGATAAATGTTACAGATAGATATACAGTTAAAAAGTGCAACAGGCTAACTACTTAAAATAAAGCTATCAATACAATCTCTGATCCCAGATGAGGGAAAAATGTAGCTTCTCTTTTCCCTACAGGGATGGGAACATGGAAGAGACTTATAGATATTGGAGCTGGGCCTCAAAAAAGGAATAGATGTTTGCAGACAGAGACAAGATAATGTACAAAAGCAAAGACGAGTATTAGCAAAAGGCTGACTGGGGAAGGGGGGCTTGACCAGTGTGTACCCTGAGAGGTGCAAGCTGAGGCTGGAGAAATAACTGGGCCACTCACAGCATCCCAGCCAGTCCCTCTGCCTAGTTTCCTCATGCTGTTGACTTCCTTGAGCACCTGCTGTCAAGGTCAAGACTTTCATTACTTTAAAGATTTCTTTAGGATCTCTGTGCATGTCATAATTTGAGGACTCCCTCTCCCTACCACTCAAGTAAGAGATTTGAGAACGCAAATATTAGGCCCAATCCTGACACTCGGTTATGCCATTTTTTAATATTTTGCCTGATTAATTTTCCTATCATGTGAGAAATGTGAGTTAAACTGCCGTAACCTGAACTTATTTGACCCTAAATTCATATCATTTTGCATAAGGAATTGGCAATAGGGTTACATTTTTCAATGTCACAACTTAACTCAGAAAAACACCTCCCGTTGGGTCATTTTTCAGCAGGTGCAGGAGGGTAATGAAAGCGACCTGGGGTAATCAATTCCCAGTCCAACTCGGGAAGGGCTTTTCTGTAACCCCTGGGGAGTTAGTTGAGATAGACTGGAAGGATGAAAAATAAATCTATTGATTGTTTCAAGTCTGGCTACTGTGCGGTCAACATGGTTACCAATTTATGGGAAGAGTTGCATGAGACTCTCCTTTCGGCGGTCACAGACATTCTTTTTGGCATCTGCTTCTTGCTACCACCTGTCTCCTAAACCAGCCCCATATTTCTAGTTGAGGGAGGCATCCAAATCTATTCCAGTTTTAAATTTGGGGAAAAAAAAGTTTCAGTTCACAAAGATTAAAATCTACATTGAGACACACAATCGAAGCTAAAAACCATTTCAAGTTTACTATGGACTGAAAAGGGCCAAGCTTTTCTTCCTTCTAAGTACTCCTTGCGGTAATTGGAGAGTCTGTCAAAAAGACTTCTGGGACCCATATTTCATCTACCCCAATGGATGTAATACACAAGAAGTAATCTGCTTCCTTCCCTGCTGAGGATCATTTGCTCCATGTGTGCTCTGCACAAAAGCTACGTGGTAGAACAAATGCCACCCTGCCTAAATAGCCAGCAAATCTCCAGCCCGCAGCCCCTCGCCCAATAAGCTGCTGAAAGAACAGGCCACATTGTCACTCAGAGCCTCATGGCCCTCCTCTCCCTGGGTAGATCATTCACCAAAAACTTCATCTATATGCCCCATTCATATTTTATTTGTGAGGTCCATTGAATCCCAGAATTCTCCCAGATATATTTTTAGAATGAAAATATCTAAGTTACCACATTCTCAAGTCTGAACTCCCTATCCATGTGGTGGGTTCTAGATTTCACATTGAGACAAGAAAAAAAAAAAAGCTGCAATGCCTCCTTCCCTCTATTTTGTGGGTGATCAAAGCATATTACTGCAGCCCACAAAAGAACTGGATTCAAGATGAGGAGACTCTGGTCCTAGGTCTGGATATACTGCTACGGGCTCAGACACCACCGTTGCCCTCCATCCCCAGCACCGTCTGATTCTAACATACTCCTTTTATAGTTCAGGTCAGGTCATCTATGTTTATGATTTTACGTGACTCAAAAATTTCAAACATTCCGCTCTTAAAACACGTTCTCTAAAAAAAAAAACCACACGTTCTCTTTAAACGATCCTCGCTGGCTTTAGATTCAACCATTGCTTTTGTTTTCATCCATTGTCAAAATAATATGTGCACTTTCCCTCATATTTCCTGCTTGCATTTAACTATTTCACTTTTTATACAGAATTTTTGCCTTCAAAATTATGAGTTTTTCCCAATGGATAGCAATTTGAATATGATATACCATTAAAAATTGTTAGCTGTTTAAAATTAAGTTCTGTTTATTTTAACAATGCAATATTGTAAACAAGTGAAAGTATGTCTTTCTCTTTCTGACCCCAATAAAAAATTAAAAAGGAGACCTCCTTGGTGGTGCAAGGGGTTAAGTCGATACAGTACGAAGTTATCCACAGCCACTGCAGCATGAGTTCGATCCCTGGCCAGGGATCCATGGCACAGCAGACCTCTCCTGTCTCGCCCACTTAACAGCAATGTTTCAGTTTATCCACCTGTTCTGTTCCTCACTCTGTCGCTGGTGAATCTTCTCAATTCCCACACCTCTGGCCTGTACCCCAGTTCTTGTATAAATAAATAGATTATTAAAAAGGATTAAAAATGGAATGCATTTGTAAAGAAATATTAATAGAATTTTAAAAAGAGAGAGAAAAAGTATGGTCTTCAGAAGCTAACAAGAGGAGGGTTGAAATTCAAGTTCTGTTGCTCTGGTCTTCGGAAGCTAACAAGAAGAGGGTTGAAATTCAAGTTCTGTTGCTCTGGTCTTAGAAAAAATAATAGAGAACTCCTCATTTTCCTACTGGGCTTGGGAATATTAACTCTCACACTGCAGTGTTTTAAGGCTTGGCAATAATGTTGATAACTCATGGAGCATAGTGTCTACTGCTGAGTAGATATTCTTAGCGGTGGGAAAATTGTGTCTCTATTTAGGAAAGTAGGAAGGTTAAATTACATAGAAATGGTCTTAGGCAAAAGTCAAATTTGAACAAAACAAACTAAGAAAAGAAAAAAGAGCACATGTACAGATGCACACATACACACACACACATGGTCTCTTGTCTCTAGGCTAAGAATAGTAGATCTCAGAACCAGATGGGACTGCAAGAAATCTGGGAAGATTGGCAAGACACTTGGATACATTTCACTGCCAACAGTGGAAATTAAAGTCCTGCAAATGCTCCCGAGGACAATAAGGGAAATGGGTACGTGTTTGCCGACTTAAATACTTATTCCACACAGAGAAGTCAAACATTTCCAGACTGCCGTGAAGGGAGTTGTAGCTCACTAGGATTAAAAACTCAGATCCTTACAGTTGTTGGTAAGAAGCCCACTGAGGAACAGGCCTCCATCCCAATTCCCTTACTAGTGCAAGCCAGTTTCCAAATCTCACCGTTGTCAGGTGTTATGGGAACAAGTAAATAGGAACAGGATGGCTTCCCTGTGCCAACTGGCATGTAGCTGCAATCATTTCGCGCAGCATGCCCCCCTGCTGCCCAAGAGCACTGAGCAGAGTGCAGCAATCCAGAGATGGGAAGGTGCTGGAGCAGGGCAAAGGGAGAAAAGGGATGGACCGGAGCCAAGAAACCAATTCCAGTGCTCCTGTCATCCTCACACGAGCCGTTCTTTAGAATGATTTCCTAAGGGATGAGGCAACAAAACACCAATACAACTGGATAAACAACAAAATATTAAAGTCATTTAGTAGGAGATTCCCCAAGCAGAGAGCACCAAAGGAAGAACAGTCACTGGGTGAGAGGCTTCTTTACATACTTCTTGGACCTTAAGACATCCAAGAGATGCAACAATGTCTCACAAAAATAGTGATGAGGTACAAGCGGGATCATGTGAATTCACTCATGTGAATTTTGAAGGTTTCCAGGTAATTCTGCAATGCCATCCTTCTGCCTTTTTTTTTTTTTTGAATAACAGAAACAAGAGCCCATCTTGACTGAGAGAACCTGGATAAGTCATATCACTGCTCTGAAGTTCAGTTTACTAATATAGAATATTAGATATTCTCATTCATTTTAAAAATCAAATAAGACAATTTAAATCAAATTGATTTAAAATCCAAATAGATTTACTTCACAAATTATCAAAACATCACATGCTCATAAATAAACAGGGCTGTCACTCTTCTTTGCCAGATGAGGGCACACACATACATTCATGGCTGAGAAGCCAGGGCCTTCTAGTTCATCTGCTTTGGCTGCATGGTCAGCATTAAGAGCTGCAGCTGAGCACCAAAGCTGAGCTCCCACTACACAAGGGGGCAACAGATCTCTTTCTGGAGTATGACACTTGCACCCAGAGTTTAGCACGTTAGACATACAACAAGCAATTACATTTTAAAACCTGACTTACCCCTTCCCACCTTTTCCCTCTAACTATTTACATTTGCATAATTAAAATGTCACTCATAATTCAGTTCAATAAAACGGACATTAACTGTGTCACAACTGTGTGCCTGGTCTTCTGATAGAACTGAGGGGGGTGAAGTAAGAAATAGCCCTGTTCCTGACCTCGGCTTGTTCACATTCTAAGGTGGAGGGAATATGTGGGAGTAACTAATGACAACAAGGCAAAACTTTAGTAAAATGGACTAGCAGAGTACCAGGGAAGGTATTTTATTTTTTCATTCAGACAAAAGGTAAGAACCAATTAAAACAAATGAATAAGGATTTTAACAGTCCTGGATCAAATCTCATCATTTCACTAAAATATTTGCTCAAGTTATTTTTTTCACACTTAGCAACTGAATACAAGTGTAAGATGTTACTTGTAATAATTTGGGTGTGATGCCCAATGTCCACTTATTTCCTTCCAAATTCCTGTAACATTGTGCCCTGAAAACTATTGTTGTCTTTTTGCTTTGTGCAAAGGAACTTAGAGTTTATTTTGTTTTGAATTCTGTTTACCCACATGTACTGGTATTTGTAGAGAGAACTTGATTCACTGTGAATGTGGGAATCATTCACCATGGATCCCTCCCATTGCCTACTTGACAGGAAGAAAAGTAGGAACAATAAGACAAGCCTGATAAACTCCACCTCCCTCCCCACTCATTTATTTTTTTTTTACCTTCCCAGTTTCTTTTCATTTTATTTTTTATTAAACATCTTGCTTTTATTAAATGGACTCATACCTTCACTTATTTTTTTATATTTATTTAACTGTATTTGGCATCATTTGTAGTCATTTGTAGGGACCAGGGGGTTCCTACCACCATTTCACCCGTGCACCATCATCTCAGTCCCTTGTGCTTTTTATGCCCTCATCCCCATCTTCACCCTCTCCTCCCTCCACCCCCCACCCCATGATCACTTTGGTTTATCTTTGACCTTTTGATCTTGTTGAGTTTTTTGTTTGCTTATTTTTGGTTGTAATTGCCCATTTCCTTGAGCTCTTTTTTTTGTTTTGTTTTGTTTTGTTTTCTTCTTCTTTATTTCTTATTGTAGTTGTTGTTCTTTTACATTCCTCCTAAAAGTGAAGCCATCCGATATTTTTCTCCTGCCTTCTGACTTGTTTCACTTAGTGTAATTCCTTCTAGCTCCATCCAAGTTTCTATAAATGGCCTTAGTTTATCATTTTTGATTGTTGAGTAGTATTTCATTGTGTATATGTACCACATCTTCTTGATCCAGTCCTCTACTTTTGGGCATTTGGGTTGTTTTCAGGTCTTACCAATTATAAATAGTGCTGCAATGAACATAGGGGTACAGGTGCTCTTTTGGATCAGTGTTTTTGTGTCCTTTGGACAGATCCCAGGAGTGGGATTGCCAGATCATATGGTAGTTCTATTTTTGGTAGACTGAGGAACCTCCATACGCCTTCCATAGTGGTCGGATTAGCTTGCATTCCTACCAGCAGTGTACTAGGGTTCCTTTTTCTCCACCTCCTCACCAACATTTGTTGTTGTTTGTTTTTTTGATATGTGCCATTCTTACCGGTGTGAGGTGATACCTCATTGTGGTTTTAATTTGATTTATCTGATTATGAGGGATATTGAGCATTTTCTCATGTGCCTGTTGGCCATGTGTATGTCCTCTTTGGAGAAGTGTCTTTTAAGTTCTTGGAAAACCCATTTTTTGATTGAATTTTTTACTTTGTTTTTCCTGAGTCTTATGAGTTTTTTGTATATCTTTGTGATCAGACCCTTGTCTGTTGTGTGGAGCACAAAGATTTTTTCCCAGTCAGTGGGGTGTCTCTTTGTTTTATTTAATGTTTCTTTTGCTGTATAGAAGCTTTTTATCTTGACGTAGTCCCATCTGTTTATCTTCTCTCTCATTTTTATTGCTTTGGGGGATGCATCTTCAAAGGTGTTATTGAGATGTATGTCTTGTAGCGTTTTACCTGTTTCTTCTATATATTTTATAGTTTTAGGTCTTACATTTAAATCTTTTATCCATTTTGAGTTGATTTTTGTACATGGCGTGAGATAGTGGTTCAGTTTCATTTTTTTACATATGGTGGACCAGTTTTGCTAGCACCATTTATTGAATAAGCTATCTTTGTCCCATTGCAGATTCTTTGCTCCTTTATCAAAGATCAATTGTCCATAGTTGTGTGATTTTACTTCTGTGCTTTTTATATGGTTCCATTGGTCTGTGTGTCTGTCTTTGTTCTAGTACCATGCTGTTTTAATTACTATTGCTTTGTAGTAGAGTTTGAAGTCTAGGAGTGTGACACCTCCATTCTCCTCCTTTCTTGTCAATAGAGCTTTGACTAATTGGGGTTTTTGTGTCTCCATATGAATTTCATCAACATTTGGTCTATTTCCTTAAAGAACTTCATTGAGATTTTTATTGGAATAGCATTGAATCTGTAAATTGCTTTTTGTAGGATGGCCATTTTGATAATGTTGATTCTTCTTATCCATGAACAAGGGATAGTATTTCATTTCTTAGTGTCCTCTTCTATTTCTTTTAACAGTGCTTTATAATTTTCTCTATGTAGGTCTTTTATTTCTTTTCTTAGGTTTATTCCCAGGTATTTGATTTTTTTTGGCCTTAATTGTAAAAGGTATATTTTTCTTGATTTCTTCTTCTTCGGATTGGTTGTTTGTGTATAGGAAGGCTACTGACTTTTGAGCATTGATTTTGTGTCCTGCTACTTTACTAAACCGGTTGATTGTTTTAATTATATTTTCTGTAGAGCTTTTAGGGTTTTCCAAGTATATTTTCATATCATCTGTAAATAATGATAGTTTTACTTCCTCTTTCACTATTTTGATTTCTTGTATGTCCTTTTCCTGGCTTATTGTTCTGGCTAGGACTTCCAGTATTATATTGAATAGCAGTAGAGAGATGCACTAATGATTTTCATAGAAGAATATAGGTTCTATGATTCTTGGAAACTAACTGAATAAAGATAAAAGCAGTCTCTAGTGTCTGAAAATCAATTCTTGTAAAAAGCCACATTTTTGCAAGTACTTGTTAAACATATCTAGACTATTCCAAGATATATTCAAGTTTAAAAACATTGAAAAAATTCAGAACACAGTCAAATGAATAAAAAGGAGCATAAAGATAAATAAATCAATGATTAAATATCATACATCTCTAAATTTTAGAAATGTAACATCATCCATTGCCATTTTTCACAGGCTCTTAAGTTTGAGAGTTAAGAGCTAAAATTAGGTAGACTGATGGGTCGCCAACTGGATAAGGTTTTATCAATTAGATTTGATTAGATTAACCAGTCTTCTTTTAGTTACATATATTCTACAGCTTCTGGTTTCTAAGATGATCCTTTTTGCTGAAATGGCTGCAAAGTATCAGACTTACAAAAGTTTCTATGACTATAATTTTTAAAGCAGATTAAAATTCACCAGAGATAAATATATGAATAAATTATTCAGAATGTGACCCAGCACATGGATGGAGTTTTCAGTTATAATCACCCATATATCAGTCTTTTCCAAATAACCAGCATGTGTTATTTATTTGATGGTTGGTTCAGTGATTAATTTCCCAAGAAGTTAATTAATCATGTACTGCCAAAATAAACAGCAAATTTTCTTAACTATTTCTGTTTTTCAATATCAAGTCATATTCTTAATTATTATCTTTAACATTGCCCATAGTTAAATGAAACTAAATACTCATCTCAAAGTCTCTCTCACTTTCTAAGAGAATCTCCTAGAAAAGTTTCAGTTGGATGGAAGTTTGCAAAATTCTTCTCTTTCAGAAATAGATGAAGTGTAGGCATTCTGGATATGAATCTAGCATCAATAGAAATGGTATAAGTATACACACATTTACGGTTTTTATATAAATATTTAAAAATACATAGTACTGTATGATTATTGTGGGAGAAATTTAAAATATGAAAGAACATAAGGATAATATTAGAAAAGCTTAAGTGATTATTTTTTCAAAAAAGAAGACTTGATGTTATTATATTGTTATTTGACAGAGAAGAGTTCCACAGAGAGGATGAGCAATTTGTTCAAGATCACACAGCCAGTAAGTATAAAAATAACTAGCATAGGTAGGTATGAAGTTGTATCATAAAAAGTAGCATAGCTTATATTTTAAACTTAATATTTGCTACTCATTTTATTCCATTTAATAAATATTTGAGGGGAAAAATGAGGAGTCAAGGACAGACTGGGGACACCTGGTGGGGAGGGGAGGGGGAGGATTGAGGGAAGATGGGAACACGAGGGACTGAGGTGATGGCGCACTGGTGAGATGGTGATGGGGAATACATGGGGATTACAATTAATGGCAAGTATATGTAAATTTTAAAATATTTTAATAAAAAAAAGAAAAAAAATAAATATTTGAGGGGAAATACAACTTTCACGGAACATTTTATTATGTATATTATTTTAGTTTCATTGGCTCAATAATAACTACAATATATTGTATACTATACTGAAAATATTTCTACATAAATTTAATTCATATCTCTATTTCCTAAGACAGTTTCATAGGTGTGAAATTAGAGACTCAAACTATTTTAATGTGCAATTTTAATTTTATTTTAAAAATTATTGTAATTCATACTCCCAGACAGTCCACAGTGTCTAATCTACCCTTACCCGCATTGGAGGAGCATAAAAATGTTCTTTTTCCCATTTTGACAGAAGAAAAATACTAATAGTTTTTGTGACTTACTTATTAGTAGGAGCATATTCTATTTAACTAAAATTTGTGTGAGATAATTATAAATTCACAAGCAATTTTAAGAAATAATTGTGTTTCTGTGTTAACTTGAGCCAATTTACCCCAGACTAACATGTTCAATGCCATTTTAATATCACAACCAGAATATTGACATTATATTATCCACTGTTTTTCCCCTTTTGATTTATGTGTGTGTGTGTGTGTATATCCATGCACACTTAGTTCTACACAATTTTGGCTCGTGTCCACCACCACACTCAAGAGAATCAATGACTTATCACTATAAAAATCATTCCTGTTGTTTTTATAACCACATCCACCCCTTTATGTCTCCCCACACTCCATCCCCAAGTCCTAGAAACCACCAATCTATTCTCCGCTTCTAAAATTTATCATCTAAAGGCATGTTATATAAGCAGAAATGTACAGTAGGTACATTTTTTTCAAGATGCTGCTAACAGATGGTTGCTGCCCTCAGCTAGGGGACTGGCTTTTTTTTTTTTACTTTTTCTTTTTCTCACTCAGCATTATTCTATGGGACTCATCCAGATTACTGCATCTATCAATAACTTGTTCTTTTTTACTGTTGAGTGATATGCCACGGTATGGAGATAAACCACAGTTTGTTAAATCAGTCACCTGTTAAAGGACATCTAGACTATTTCCAGATTCGGGCTATTACAAACACAGCTGCTTTGGACAATCAAGTACAAGTTTCTATGTGAACACAGTTTTAATTTCTCTGGAATAAAACTCAAGAGTACAATTGTGGTGTGTATTTAATGTTTAGTTATATTAAAAAAAAAAACCCGCCAAACTGTTTTTGCACAGTTGTTATGCAATTTTATATTCCTACCAGCAATATATGAATGCATTTCTTCCCCAAATCCATGTCAGCATTTGGTATTGCTATTATTTTTTATTTTGGTATGTTTGAAGGATATTTCTATACGTCACTGAATATAGAATGAAGAACCAGAGAGTCTGGTTGAGAATGACATTTGAGATCATCTTTCCACTAATGTGCTAGGTGATCTTGAGGAAGTCATTTCCTTTCTGGGACATGGTTTCTCTCTATATGAGCTAGAAAATCTCTAGTAGTCCTTTCAATATTAACTTTATATGAATCTAAGGAAAGAACAGACTTCCATTGCTGATTATGAAATTTTAGAACCTAAGGAGTGCCTATAAATTATTTTTCTTATAAAAGAAAAATTATTAATATGATTACTAATAGAAAAATCATCTCTCTGGAAAACAGTTAACATGTGAGCCCTACGATATCCACTCCCCCCCATCTACAATAACCCACTGCACATAGCAAATTGATTTACTTCATCTGAAGTGAACTCAAGTATAAGTCTTCCTTCTGTCTTATTTGGCAGTGGAAACCACTTCATTTCCATGATGTCTTACTTCCTCATAAATTTATTTATGAAGACTCATTTTTTCCCCAAAGAATTTGAAATGCAAGGTAGGTGTTACTAATTAGGATTCAAAAAGTCTCATGGTAAAGAAAAGGGACACCAGAGGCTTCATGAAAGCCAAATTTCAGCATAGGAAAGTGGACTCTGGAGTCAGATGAGAGAGGAGGATTACCTGTGAGATCTTTGATGGTTTATACTGCTGTTGGGAGTGAGGTGATAAAAATGAACTCTGCTGTCTCAGTCAGTTCTTAGATTTTGAGTGTCAGTGGGGAATAATGTGCCAATAAACTTCTTTACTGAATCTTTGAATTAATGGACACCATTCCATTAATATGAAGAGATGCTAAGTCAAATGATGGAAAGAGAAAGTAATAAGAACAGAATGTTCACAAAGCCCTGGGACTTCCCTGTGGCTAACATTATATGGTCTTATATAAGTTCCTTCCTTAGACTTCCATGGATAACTGTTAAAGACACAAACTTCTGTGATCCACCCCTATTTTGATCACAGTCTTAAAGGGTAGAATCTAGGAGCTGTATTTTTTAGCAATCTTTCAAGTGACTCTTACTATAACCCAGTGCCAGCCCATGGTCTGGCATTTGAAAACAACGACTATAGAGTAACACATTTTATAGATATTTTATAGACAGAGATATCAGGACTAAAAAGAATTTTTCCCTAGTAACTTGAGGTCATGCATCTGGTAACTAAGAGGCTCAGCTGGAAAACTTGGTACTCAACATGACATACAATTTTTAATAAGAAAATTCACTTTTCACTTTTATATTAAAGAAATTATATAGGCCCAACCTGGTTCTAAACTTCTTAATCCTTCATCCACCTACAGCTCTTCCCCTCCCCCGACCTAACACACACCAATCTTGTCTTGTGACTTAATTGGCTCAACTGGCTCCAGTCTCCATTCTGGAGTCCACAAGTTTCAAGCCCTTCTTGGTGGCAGTCCATTCCTTATCTCACTCCCCATCTCATGAGTCATGGCCACTTACTCTATTTCCCTTTGTGCTCATAAACAGAGATGTTTTACTTCTAACCTGCATTATTCCCCAATGTCCTTTGTTGATTTGATGACCCTAATTTGGTTTTCAGTTCTCCTTTCGTGGAGAAAAGTCCCAGTCCTAAATCTTAGGTCAAAAACTCAAGCCCCATTATTCTTGTCACAGCTGTCCGGGTTTTTGAAACTGGCCCATCTATCACCACAGGTAGACCAATAATTGTGATATACTACGATTCATCCGATGTATCACTGCTGACTTCCCACAGCAAATGCTTAACTGTAACTGAAAATCTTGCTAATATAATTTGTTCATCAGATTAAGCTCCTATTTATACCTAAAGTTTGGCATTGTTCCACCACTCCATAATATACTAGACAAGTTTAGCACCAACGTGTTTCAGTCTACCCATTTCTGCCACAACTTGCTGAATGTAAGTGACCTGGTCCAACTGATCTTAAGCTCTGAAAAATGTCATGCCACTATGCACACTGTGCTGTGTCATTACTTATGTCCATTATAGACAGAGCACAATGGAGGCAGGGGGCAGAGTCTATTATATTTACCATTGTGCTCCTAGATATAAGGTAATGAACAGAAACTTGAAGGCTTGAGAGAAAGCAAAGATTTTGCAATAAATGATGGAATGAAAGCCTAGAAAAATTTCAAGCAAGTCAGGGGGGCCCCAATTCATGAGTGGAATCCTACAATTTAAGGATTCTAACTCCAGCAGCAACACCTACTCTTTTTATCCATTGGATAAATCGCTGAACTGCTCTATTTCAGCTTCTGTATTACAAAAAGACACAACTCACAGTTCTCTCTAGAGAGCACTAAGAACAAATTAGCCAATATTTACCAAATAATCTTAAAATGAACTGAGCAAAAGAACTTTTCTTCTGGGATTCCAGATTCCACTTACTATTTGGTACATGGAGCTCCTTTGCCTCCTTTCAATCCAGATCAGTCAAAAAAGAGAAGGTGTGCCTTTGCTAGGAAAAAGTCAGTAGTAATTGAGAAGCCAAATGTGGAAGGCAAACACCCACTTACGTTTTTATTTTAACTTTATATAATACGTATTTTGCTTATTAAAACATAGCATAGGATTTTTGCTTTTCTGTGGGGGTAAAAGAGATGATTCTAACCAAGTGAAAAGCGATGAGAAAGTACAAATGCACTGACCACTTCATTTTGGCTAAAGCACTCACTTTTTCCCCTCAATAAGTGACATCTATATAATTGTGTTACCATTAAGTTTCAAGTCCCAAGAAGGCAAAACAACATGAGATTAGATCATTAAATATTGCTAATTCTACCATGAGATATATGACATGAAGTGTAAAATACTTTCCTTGATGCATAGTGAAAGATCAGCAACTGCACAATCCTAGACAACTGATATTTGAATTTGCAAATACTGTCGAGCTCTTTACAGTTGGCAAGTTTCTTCTTAATTTCATCCTGGCCACCAAAGCTGTCAGAGGTAAACATCATTCCCACTTTACAGTGAAGGAAATTAAAGTTTGGCGATGTCCTCATTCTTAGTTCTGCCCAAGTATCACACACTGGGAGGCTTCCGACAACAGATGGATTCTCTTACAATGGTGGAGACAAGTCTGTAGTCAATGAATCAACTTAGTTTCTTCTGAAGGCTCTGATGGAGAATCTGTGCTGTGCTTCTCGCCTGGCTTCTGGTGGCTGCTGGAAGTCCTTGGTGTTCCTTGGCTTGTAGACTCATCACTCCATTACCTATCTTTGTCTTCACATGGTGTTTCCCTCTCTGTGTGCTCTCTCTTCTTAGAAGGATAAAAGTCACTGCATTTCAGATCCATTTGAATCTAGTATGACTTCATTATAACTTAGTTACACCTGTAAAGACCCTACATCCAAGTAAGGTCACATGTGATTCTGGAAGGACATAAATTCTGGGGGAGGAGGAGGTGTGACACTATTCAACACGCTACAAAAGGGCTTGGTGATTTCCGAAAATCAAATAGTTTGTGGGCTTGAGAGCCAGACAAAGGTCTGTTTGTCTCATGTCCAAATCACACACTTTTCCCATTAGATCACGCTGCCCAGGTCAGACAAGCCTGGCTGTGTAGCTCCGCCGTAGAGCCACTCTGGATCATTTTGTAGTCCTGCTTTATTCAACTTTTCCCTAAACTATAATAATCAACACACACTGAGATAATCCCTCAAAGAGTTTCCAAAAGCCTCTCCCAAACAACAGAAGAAAGCTCAGGGTCTCCACGTTTCTAATACCTGAAAACCAATACCCCGATCATCACATCCACTAATTTCTCTCATCCCAACATTCCTCTATGTACTTTTATGCTCAGCAAGATGAGTTAACTATCTGTACCAATCCTCTTCTGTCTTGCGATAACTCTATATCCTAGTTTCATCTCCTGGAATGTCCTCCCCCATTGTCCATCCCACCTGCTCAACATCTGCTCAAGTTCAAATTCATCCCTAAAGTCAGGGAGGATAAAAATCCCTTCAATATCCAAGAACTTCCTAATTGCTTCAAGATGGTACTAACCAAATCCTAACTTGAGTAATACTTTAATTTTCCTTTTTATTCCTTTTCTCTTTTTTGTGTATGCATGTGTTTTCAAATTCATGTATGCAAATACACACAGACACATTTATATATGCACACAGACACACAAAGAACAGACAAGCAGACACATACACTGTCAATTCCAAAAGTAGAAGCCAAACTCTTAGAGAAGAAGGCTCATATCTACCTGTCATTCAAAGTATATACAGCTCTATCCCCTCTTCTAGGAAGGTGTTCAGTCACTGATAAGTGAAGAAATAAATTTATATATTTAATAATGGAATACAAAAGTTTAAATAGAATTTTAAGTATAGGCACAAAGTTAATAAGGAATGAAATTTTTTTTAAATAGCATGATATATAACACACAAAATAACTGGAAAATAGTCTTAAAATAATTAGCTAGAATGTGGTTATTGGAGCTACTCAAATCACTCTGCCTCTATTTCAGTGTTTAGGATGCTTGATCTTTTTTTTCAAGCACCTCTATACTCATAATCCTTCTTATAGACCAAGCTGGATTGTACTTTAGAAAATCACTGTCAAAAATCATTGAAATTTCCATAGATTGGATGTTAAAATTATTAGATTTGATATATGTATGTGTGTATATGTACGTATAGGTATAGAGATTATATATAGCTATAGATCATAAAGCATTACTGCTTTACTTAAGTACAACCTAGTAAAGCACATTGATTTTGCTACGCCACTTTACAACTTAATAACCTAGCACTGACTTCCCACATAGATCAGGATCTAATAGTACTTGAATTTAAGACATTTTTATAAAGGTCACGACTTAACCTGAGGCTATGTATATGCTAAGCCAGAATTAAAAGAGAACAATCAGTTATTTTATATCATTTAAGCCAATAAATTGATTCTTTAAAATCTTTGGAGCACATTCTTTCTTTCTACTCTATTTTTATGTACAGAGAGGGAGTTTTACTGGAAACAGGGCCCATTATCTTAGTGCTACAGAGATGGCTTCTCTGCTGAATTTCTGTAAAGAAGTGTGAATAAGATTCAGATCTGATGTTCTTTTAATTAATGGAATCATACACTCTGATAAAACCTTAAAAGTCATCTGTTCATCGTCAGGTCTTCACTGAAGATATCTGGATCAAAGTGTACTACTATACATCATGTCCTCGCTCAGAGATGTAAGTAGGTTTCTTTTTCTTTACAAATTCTACCAGTTGATACTAGCTGCCTGGAACAATCAAACACAGTTGAAGATTCTGAGACTTAGCATAAGACTTGGAGGCTAAATGGCCACATCTACTCCCAACAAATATTTATAACATCTAAATCCATGATACACTCAGGCCATTCTCACACATTCTACACAAGAAATCACTTTAGAAAATGTTAAATGACCAGGAAAACAACTTACTAAATTAGCCTAGAAGACTACATCCTGCTAAAGCATTAATTTTGAAAACTCTGATCCATTCTCAACCTGTCCTATATGCCACTAGTCACCTGTGGCTACCTAGATTTAAATTGGTTGAAACGAAATGAAATGTGAAACTTAGTTCCTCCATCTCACTGCAAGCCCCACATTTCACATGGTGGGTTGTCACATGTGCCAGTGACTATAGTGTTAAACAGTGCAGGTGTAGAACATTCATTGCATCTTGCAAAAAAGTTTAACCAGACAACACTACAAAACTTTCATAACTTCTCTGGACTCAGGGTGATACAGGTGTGACTCAGGTAGACGAGAGCTATAATATGCCTCCTTTAGTGCTGACTGTCCTGGGGAGGGAGTTAAAGCACAGGGGAGGCTGGGACTCAGTAACTGGTGCTATGTTAATATTTTCCAGTTCACAAGGTTGAGGCTTTTAAAACGCTAGTGCCAGTATCTATTTCCTGTTGCCTACAGAAACTTCATAGCTATGAAGTTGATCACAGAAATATTTCAGAAGCAACTGTTAAAAACTGAACTTGTATCTTTAAATTGCCACATAATATTAAATGGTACACACATGAACAGTATGTGTGGCATATTACTCTATATAGTATGTATATATTATATGTGAGTATATATATCTATACAGGGATAGTTATTATATGTAGCTATAGATAGCTATATATAGGTAAAACACCAATATTTTATGATGCTGAAATCTGCACAAGTCAATCCTTAAAAATGAGCTCTTAGGGCCTCCCTGGTGGTGCAGTGGATTAAGCAAAGCACTATGAAGCATACCGAAGCCACTGCAGCACAAGTTCGATCCCTGCCACTGGCCAGGGAGGGGACTCACATGGCGCAGCAGACCTCTCCTGCCTCACCCACTGCTCCCCTCAGCAGTGTGTTTCAGTCAGTCTGACTGTTCTGCTCCCCACTCTGTCTCTGGTGAATCCTTTCACCTCCCTGGACTCTGGCCTGTACCCCAGCTCTTGTGTGAATAGATAAATAAATCTTTTTTAAAAATGGGCTCATAAATCTCTGGCAATCAACATTTCTTTGCTCCTTCGTGAGTCAGGGACACAGTAGTAGCTGATCTCCTGCGTAGGTGCTTGTGGAAATGCAGTTAACGTGCAGGGCAAGGGCCACAGCTACTGACTGCTTTGCTGCTGAGTTCATCTCTGCCGCGAGAGGACTTAGCCATACTGGTCCGTGGAGGTGCCTCCAGAGGACTTCTCCCCAGTGGTTCAAGTGTCCAGGAAAACAACAGAGATGTCATCAGAGTGGTCTGATTTTACAATTCTGCAGCTGCATGACTAACCTGAAAGCGCAAATGTAAACTAAAATCATTCCCGACGTGGGTCAGGACAAGCAGAGAGGAAACGCAGTAGCGACGAGAGTGTGTGACTGATGCGGGATGTGGGAGGAAGTCAAAGACCAACTGGGGTGGGCAGAATTACCAGGCAAACCACTTTTTGACCTGATCATCGTAAGCTGTCAGCTCAGCTCAACAGTGGATGACTGAGAACACAGCTGGTAAATGGATGTTTCCTTTATTTTCTCTCCTTTTTCTAATAAACAAACAAACAAAACCATGTTTCTACTGTTCCTAGTCCTTTGGATGAGGTGATGGAATTCTCACAAATGCTGACAGTGCTTTTGGTTGGTTTTGCAATGGCGCTTCAGGAGTGCCAAGTTCCTGTTGCCCTCTTCGCAGGACTCCCATCATGACCATGCTCTTCACGTCTCCTTTGCCAACCACTGCACAGGCTGCCTGGCACTTAGCTTAACACTTTAACTCGCAACCTCATAACTCCTTTCAGGTGAAATACAGCCATAAACTCTGGAAGGACAGGCGCAATATCTTATCGATCTCTGTGCCCCTGGCAGCTCTTATCATGATAGCTGGAGGCTGAACAACATTGACATTGCATTGTGGGCCCTGGAGTCAGACTGCCTGGGTTTGCATTTATCTCAACTGACTCGCCTAACTTACTTTATCCCAACTGACTCGCCTAACTTACTTTATCCCAACTGACTCGCCTAACTTACTTTATCTCAACTAACTCGCCTTGCAGAGAGTGCAGAGAGCCTTCGCTGTCCTAAATATCATTCTCTTCCTCTGTGAAGTGGGGATAATGGTATCCTCAGTTAAAGCTATGGTAGTTTATAGCAGTTTAATAGAGCTCGTTTAAGTGAAGATCCTTAGCACAGTGTCCAACTGTGTAACTACCCATAATAAATATGGTTAGGCATTACATAAATGCTGACTAAGCCTAATTGTTTCAACTTGCCTTGTGCCTGATCATGGGAATTTTAGATTAAAAGAGACTTTCAGCATCTTCTTGCACCATCTCTACATTTTAAGGATGAGGAGACTGAGACCTACGCAGGGAATAGCACTTGCCCAAGTTCATAAACCAGACACTAGGAGTACAGGCGTTCCTCAGTGGCAGATTTTCCATTCCATCTGCTGCCTTTCCGAAATGCTTTGGAGATGCAGAATCTGCCACAGACTTTGTCTGGTGGAAAATGTCTGTTCTCTTTATTGTACAAACCACTCAAAATTTAAGGGCTACCAATAGTATCAGATATGGTCATGCTCCTATCACAGTGCCAAGAATTTATCTCCCTGGACAACACAGGATGACTACAACACCTTGGAAAACCTGATTTTCAGATAGGCGATTTCTAGTGTCAAACAAAATAACACGATGGATGTTTTTCAAGCTAGGACAACAACACAAATTCAACATACTTTGTACATTTCAGAGCACTTTAAAATTTTTTTTTACTAAATGATAGCATGATCAGTGACAACTGCAATATTTCTATAGATATATCATATACATACATATGTCAATTTAATAGAACATATATAGTACAAACTGTATATGGGCTACTCTGAAATTATTTCTGTGGGTCATAGCTATGAAGTTTCTGTAGGCAACAGGAAATAGATACTGGCACTAGCGTTTTAAAAGCCTCAACCTTGTGAACTGGAAAATGTTAACGTAGCACCAATTACTGAGTCCCAGCCTCCCCTGTGCTTTAACTCCCTCCCCAGGACAGTCAGCACTTAAGGAGGCATATTACAGCTCTTGCCCATTTGAGTCTCATCTGTATCACCATAAGTGAGTCCAGAGATCCTCAAAGTGGGAATTTGACTACATGAAATACTTAGGAGGTGATAAGATCTTGAGAAAAACTAGAGCAGATAATTTATCAAGCATTGCATTTGCAGTTTCAAAGTGCCTCTCAACGCAACTTGTTTATTGAATATTTTATTTATTTAGCAGAGCTTCTATAGTACATAAGCCCCAAGAATTAAACTCATCTTTGGTCAGAGGCTATGACCAAAGTCTTCAAAGACTGTTTTTAATAGCTATGTGTTCATCTCAGCTTCATTTGAGATGCAGAATCATAGCATGCTAAAGCTGGAGGGCATCTTGTGGATCACAGAGTGCCTTTGAAATCCTGAGCAATGAAAATCTTCAGATGAAAATTTAAAAGAAATTAAAATATTTAAAAAGAAAGAAAACAATAAATGGGGCCCTTGGGCATATAAATCTTCAATGTTCATTGGAAAATACTTCTCTATGGGTAGCAACCCATAGTGTAATTTGAAAACTTATGGTATAGTCCAAAGTGATAGAAATCTAACATCAAGAATCTAACATCCAGAAAGAGAAGGGACTTGCTAAGAAAGGGAAGGAATAAGATTCTAAAGGAGTGGCTTTCCTCCAGCCTCGCGTTATTTCTATAATAACATCCTGGCTGATTTTCACATTTTCCCAAGTGGGCATTAAATGGCACAGCATCTGAAGAGCGTGAGTCCTTCCCAGGTCACTTATGCATTGTGGAAGAGCGACTTAAGGGTTGCCTCCGATGGCTCTTACCTAAACTACAGTGTTGAGCAACATAAAGATCAGCTGCAATTATTACTAAATTTTTGGCTATAACTTTTTTGTCTCTTTAGAGACAGTTTTAGCATTAAGAAAAGCATAAATATAGGTATGTTATTAAATCACTGGATCTAATTAGAAAATTAATATCAAAAAATTTCTACTGATTCTTATTCAATGTTGATATTACTACTTAACACTAATAAATGTAAGAACATCTACAAAAACAAGGCTGTAACTGGCATCTAATGACTCTGGGGGAAATGGGAGAAGATTTCATTAAAATGTGACCTGTAGCTTCATGCACTCTGCAAACAAACTTAAATGTCAACTTGTCTCAGAATTACTGCCATTATATCTTAATAGCGAAGCACCCACTGGGAAATACCTAAAGGAAATAATAAACAATTACAGCTCTTAGCAACTGAATAATACATTTTATCCACGGATTTGAAAGTACTCTAGAAACATTAACTAATTAAGTTTCACCACATGCCCACAAGGAAAGTATTAGTCTCCTTTAGTAGATGTGCTCATGGAATATGAGTTACCACCCACATTTGTGGGAGTACCGGACTGGAAAAATCCCACCAAAATAAAATGTCTTCAGATTCACTGGGCTATGCAAGGATAACATGGCAGCGTCCCAAGTGATAACCCAAGAGACATTGAAGAATTAATATTTAACCAAAACCTCTCAAATTAATACAGAGAAATTTGAGAACCAAGAAAACTGAATGTATCAACACGCAGGAATCAACCTGTAAGTACATTTGAACTACTGGAAATCAAAAGCTTGCTGGGAGAAGGGCTCTGGGTGCATTTCACATTTCACATATATGTGAAGATGCACCCCTGTAGAGAGACGCTACTCAGAGTAAGAGAGGGAAATGTCCTAAGAGATAGCAAATGGGCTCCCCTGGTTTTTCAAGAAGAATAAGGCTGAGGAGACAATGTGGTTTCCCCACCTTCATACAGTCAGGTCAGTCTTACATGGAACGTTTAAAAACCTGAGTAAGTTAATCAAAAGTTTGCCTGGTAAAAGTTCATTTTTCCTTATACATGCCTGTTCTAATCTAGTGGTTGGCAAACAATGGCCTTTGGGCCAAATCTGGCCTGCAAACATGATTTGTGTGGACTGAGGGTTGAAATGCTTTCTACACTTTTAAATAATTGAAAAATAATTTAAAAAATTATAGTAAGTGAAAATTATATGAAATACAAACATCAATGTGCATAGAGAAAGTTCTTTTGGGACAAAGCTAGGTCCGCTGGTGGCTCATCATCTATGGCCTCTGTGCGACAATGACAGCTGAGATGACAGCGACCGTATCATAGAGACTTTATGCCAATAGTTGACGAAGCTTCGAGTGTTTACTCTCCAGTTCCTTACAGAGAAAGCTGGCTTGCTCCTCTAAATGCCCTATCTCAGATACATGTTACACACTTATTTATGTTTGTGAATGGATTATGCTTCGTTCATGATTAGAGATGTTCAAATTTTTATTTGATTTATACCCCTCCTTATTTTTGTTCTTAAATCATGAGTTTATCCAACTGTTTCATTAAAGACATGAAATGTTTGTGAAATTTTCCTGACTTCTCAACAATCATCACGCACTTTTAAAATACAGTTCTAGACTGCTTCAAACATTTTTGCATTCATTATTCTACTAATCTCTTAGAAAAACCATATGCAGTTCCCAAGGAAAGAAAAACTTTTCCTGATTTGCAGGGGAAACAATCTCAAAGGATTCAAGTGACTTTCTAACAGTGTGATGCACTAAGTAAAAGATAACTGGGCTGACCCAGAACCCTGGCATTCCTGGCTAAACAGCACCCCAACTGAAAAAAACAAATACAGTCACAGCTGAGATTAAACGATAAGGGAGTTTTACATAATAAGGGAAAATATTATAAAGCCACTAGTTCTAATTCTTCTCAATCTATGTGTCACTGCTTCTGAAAGGCTACCTGGGAAGACTTTTGTATCTGCTTTGCTAAAGAAGAGTTATGAGTACTCACTACCTATTTTATTTGAAATTTATTTCATTTGAGATTTGTATCGTGTGCATGTCAGGGGTAGGTTTTTCTATTTCTAAGAAATACGAAACCAAGTGACAGAAGTAAACACTGTCTCTTCATAAGTGAGGAAAGATTTCACATAGTTCCAGTTGTCTCCAAGGAAAAGAGAAGTCTAATTAAATGTTAATCTAAAGTCAGCGTGGCACTTGCCATGAAGTCCATTTGGTGGATCGCTTGCTTGTAGTTTAAAGAAAATGATGATGACATTGCGGCTCTGTCACCTTGTCAGCACTGACAGGACACTGACGAGGGACTTGAAGGTGTTTCCTGCTAATCCCTCTGGAGTAATACTCCTTTCTTTCCTCTTTTATACCTTTTTACAATGAAATGCTATGACTTACACTGAAGCCAGCTGTCAATTACATTTTCTTTCCAGTAGCAAATTGCGCTACGATATATTCATAACCAACAAGTGTTTTTTGAAGGAATGATGTTACACAAAAGATGTCTGCACATAGATGTCAATCAGGATTTTTTAAAAGGAATCCAGTAATAGACTTAAGTTATTCAGACAAGTCTTGCTGTTCCAATCTTCTGAAAAAGGTTAAAAGTTCTCTCAGATGATAGACAGATATGTACAGATCCATAAATACACACATATATACCCACACACAATACACAGAGTCATAACTAGAAAACACGTCTATTTATTTATCTTTCAACTCAATCTTTCTCAAGGTAGCTAGAACACTATCATTTATTGATCTTTTGCATGCTGGAGAATTATAAATTAATTTGCCTACAACCTGCATCTTTAATCTTGCCACCCATCCTCTCTGCTTCATGCAAATTATGCTCATTGTCCCTCATCCCACTCTTAAAATAGTCATGTTCTGTTTTTAACTTTTCGCACTTTCTAAATGATATGAATGAATCTCCTTTCCTCTTACTTCCTATATCCATGCCCTACCCACTTGTCAAGTTTCTTCTCCTCTGAAATCCTAATGCTTTTAATTGGTTTATTTTCAATGTCTCTTATTTTTTTCATCCAGCTTTCTGGTCTTCACTATTTTATGAGTGATATAATGATGACAATTTTACATTCTTATTGTTGCCATACCATATTTTCAAAATAATAAAAAAGACCTTTGCGGTTCTTGTACCTGGATTTTGGTGAAACTATAGCTAGTGAAGGGATAATTGGTTTTTAAGCTGTAAAAACAGCAAGAATTAGTTCCTACAAAATAAATTGGTCTTGATTGGGAGTTTTTTATTGTCACTGACCCCTTGCTTGAACAGTAACTCAAGTAACCCTACTCCATTTAAGCTTACAAGAACCTAAGGCAACTGCTAGGTTGAACTCCTAGTCTTGCACATAAAATATGGAGGTCTCAAGAGAAAGTGATTTTCCCAGAAATAAAATCTGGGTTTTTTAGCACGTTATGTCCCAGACACTCCACATCGACCATATTGACCCCTAATAGGCATTTTTAATTGGTGAAGTCTGCAGCCAAAATTACAGACAATAATGTGATTTTAACTGATTCAGCAAATAGTACTAATGAATCACTCACTATCCTACCTCTGGGACACTAGAGCTACTTTTATTACTGTCAAAAATAATGTCAATAATTACTGCCCATTATAAATGTTTACTGAATCTCAATTACTATACACGGAGCATCTTCTTACCTCAAATGTTAAATGGCCCAAAGTAAAATGTAGAGATCAGAATTTGAACCCAAGACTGTCACCATCTGAAGCCCAAGCCTTAGAAGAATACAGCATTTTCCCTCGAAGGGGTTAGTGTCCATTATCTGAAAGAAACATCCTCTGCCATGATTAAAGTGATGTGTTGCAAGCTCTTGTTTCTATTCTGTATGTTTATGGTGTCATGGAGCTGAGGAGAAGAGACCTGCCTCTTCTGAAGGTAGTTCGTCAAAAAGTCGAGGAATACATGGCCCTTGAATCGTTAAGAGTGAGTAGAAGTTTGTTAAGCAGAAAGAGAAAGGACTTTGTGGATAGAAGGAAACTTACAGGAAAAGAGAGAGTGGCTCCTACCAAGTGGAAGAGCTGGACAGGGCTTTACAGCCCAGCAATGGAGCTGAGACTTCACCTGTAGGCAATGGGTAGTCACTGGGGCCTTTGAAGCAGAGTGACATGTCAGATTTTAGAAGCAGAAAGATCACAGTGGTGTAGAATATGGATAAAATAATATGAGGAAAGGAGAGACGAAGGAACAGCATGAGGAAGGAAGGAGAATTAAGAAGATATCACAATTGCATGACTAAATGAAAATGACAACTTGAATTTTATTTTATTTGGAAATAAAATATCAGATGTTTAGGAGACTGAATCAATGGAACTTCGTGACCTATTAGGTATGAAGAGCTAAGGAGGGTGGAGAATGCAAGGTGATGCTCAGATTTCTGGCTTGGACCCATAAGCCATTAAACAGAGCAGGTAAAAGCAGAGCTGAAGAAGAAAGATTTAAGAAATCTGTTTTAGATTTTTAGATTTTAGAAATCTGTTTTAGAAACCTGTTTTAGAAATGCTGACTGGTGTACGTGGACATGTTCAGACATGGAGATGGTCAGTCAGCGGCCCACACCAGGATGGATATTGGACGCCCTGGGGGAGAAACATGAACAGGGCTCATGAGGGCACAGGTAGTGTTGAAAGCCAACTGTTTGTTCAGCAAACACTTACTGAATGTTTATTGTGTCCCAGAAAATGTTTTAAATGCCAGCGATATGGCCATTAACAAAACAGGATGAACGAAAAAGCTCAGCCCTCTTGGAACCAACTTTCTAGTGGAGGTTCTAATTTAGAATACAAAAATAAATCCACAATTACAAATTAGATTATGTGCCAGAGAGGAAAGGAAAAGTACAGAGTGTTATCAAATTCAGAAACAAAACAAAACAAGGGACATGTAACCTCTACTGGGTTAGGGGCTGAAGGAAACTTGGGGATGACTCTATAAGATAAGGGATTTTTAAACTGTGACACAGCTTAGTAAAGGGTTAGCTAAACAAAAACACTCCAAGTGGGAACAGGGTCTGTGAAGAGCTGAGGTTAGAGTTAGTTGTATTCAAGACACTATAAGAGGTCGAAGTGGTCAGAACACAATGTCTGAGCCAGGGTGGGTGGGAGGAGGTGAGTTCAAGACCTATTCATCCAGGGAAAGTCTCTCGCTTGAGACACAGTATCAACCACAGCAAAGAACATGGGGGAAATCAACATTTAACTAGAGGGAGAGGGGAAATTAGCCTAGGAAAGACCCAGATTTTTGTAACATCCAACACAGCATGATATCCATTAATAAACTCTTTCGATTAGTTATAAGGAAAGGATAGTTACTTGTGACGAATTTCTCCATCCTAAGTGTTTTCTTCTGGGCTTTTGGAAGCGACCCATGAAGTATTTGGGGAGACTGTAAAATCTCAGGGAATTCATAAACAAAATGTGGTTTATTTACACAGTGGAATACTACTCACACAGAAAAAGGAACAAAATAGCAATATACACTCCATGTAGGTGTACCTTGAAAAGATAATAAAAAGTGAAAGAAGTCTAACACAAAAGGCCACCTGTTGTATGATTCCACCATGTGACATGTTCATAAACAGAAAAAAACCTTAGGGACAAGCTATAGGTTGGGCCATAGGGCTTGGTAGTGTCTGGTTAAGAGATATGCCATTTTCTTGTGCAGTGATGACAATGTTCTGGGATTTGATCATAGAGATGACTGCACACATCTATGAATGCACTAAAAAACACTTTATTATACACCTTATAAGGGTAAACTTTATAGGTGTGAACTACGTATTAAAGGTTATTTTAGACCTACATGCAACACCTCCTTACATTCTATTAGCTTGATAGATGATAGACATATCTAGACAGCTCCCTAATACAAGGTTTTATCAGAATTAATTCTTTTAAAGCTGATATAATCCTTGATGAGCTATCGCTGAGTGAGTTATGTCTATATTTAATAATGACTTTGGAAGTTCAATTCGGTAAGATTAATTTTTTTACCTGGAACAATGATGAAAAGCTCTCAGTAATCCATCACATAAATAACACAAAGAAGACAGAGTCCAAGTGTCTTATAAAACACTGCCATATACTAACCTGGAAAGCTACTATCAAGCCATCTCATTCCTTGTGTTGAATGATGAGGGTGAAATTTTTAAAATGAGCAGAACTATAACACATTGGGGCTTTAATGAGGCTTTGGGTTCAATCTCACATGACATATTTATTGATCAATGAATCAAAAGATGTGTTTCACACACAATTTATTCTTCCAGTACTAACCTACTAGTTTATTTCCTTCAAGAAAAGAGAGAGGGATTTACATCCCTCTAATATTTTGGAAAATCAAAGTACAATTTACATTTTAACAGATTTCCAATTTAAGAAACTCAGTGATATCAAGATGTTGAATCCTCCTACTATCAAGTACTCAAGAAGTATTTAGAAACTAATAATCTCAACAGTTTTTCCTAGATACTTAATAATCAAAAAATCATTATTCAAATCAATATCAACCTTTGGAACAGGGCTTAGCACTTTTATCAGGGATGTTTAGGTGCCTGAATATCTATGATAGAGACTGCATAAAATTAGCAAATTCCTAGTAAAATAAGATGTAAATAAATGAGTAAATAAGCAAACAAACTAAGAAGAGGAGCCACTCAAGAACAGGTTGAAAATATTTACAAATAAGAATTGTTCAGTTTTTCATATGTCTCAAGTATTTTTATACCTATTAACAGACTTGATCTTCACATTGGACCCTGTGAAATGAGCCACGCTGAAATATAACCCATTTCACAGAGGGCAAAATAAAGCCGAACAGGATAAGGCCACTGTGTGCAATCTCACACTTTTGGTAAGTGGAATGTCCAGTTTTATAGCATGATATCACATTCAATGCATTTCTCATATAACACAATATTTTATCATTATCTTTAATATGATATCATGGGAACATTATTCCCCTAGGGGAAAGAATCTAACTATTTTTCTTTTATTATCATAGGATAGAAAGAACACAAACATCAGAAAGTGAATAATGCCTTATAGCATAACATAAATTATCTATGATATAAGAACTGACTAGTTGTCTAAAAAAAGAATGTTTTAAAAATATATAGATTTTAGATTGTGTTGGCTTATGATATAGCATAAATGAGCTACCATATAAAAACTTACTAGTTGCCTAAAAAGAATGTTTTTACAAAAAATTACATTTTGTGGATTTTGTCATTGTTTTTGCTTATTTTATAAAGAAAATCAATGCACTAAGATACATGTGTTAGATTTATATGCACAGGTGTGAGATGAGCATCCCTTCTTATTATATGATCAACTTTCAACTATCCATCCATATAAGAAAAAAACTATTTAGGATTTTTTTAATCTCCTAGAATTCCAAATTCTCATATCCTGGGGTATTTCCCCTTTTGTCAACAGCAACTTATTTTTAAAAACCTACCAAATTTCCAGTTTTCTTTTTCTCATTGCCCAACTAGATATGCATCCCCTACATAAATAATCATTGCTCTGATAAAATCATTTCCAGCTCTGGGCTCCAAAATTTAGAAGAAATATGACCAATGAGAAATGGCTTGAGGAGCATTAAGAGAAAGAAAAAAATTCTGGGAATAATTTATCCTTGAGATGAGGCATTTGATGGAGCAACTACATTTACAGCACGGGGTGGGAAAGCACACTTGGGATTTCCTCACACTTGGGGTTGATTAATCCTCAAAATGGATTCTCAAGCAGATCAGTAGACTCACTCTTGGAATTATTTCATGTTATTATGATGCTTGGGCTGTATCACGGTGTTGTGTGCGGAGGAATGGAATTCTGACCCTGAGATCAGTGCCTCTTGTTGAAAATCAGCACAACCGGGAGTCAGAGTTCAAGGCTTTTGAGTCACCCTGTCCATTTACAGTTATCTCAGCTCTCAGATCAATACATCTATAAGTGCCTTTCAGCTGATCTAACTGATAGTCCCCTGTCAGGGAAAAATTCATTACTCTGTCCCAGCAAGTGATCTCATCTACCCTCCCTCTGTCAGCAGAGGATTAATCCCCAAAGCCTTAGCACTCTGCACAATAGCTTGTGACTGTAATAAGCAGGGTGGCTCTTTCGATATGTGTGTTTGGTGGCCAGGGAGGGACTGGGGCTCCCAAAGTGTCCATATCTCACTGATGATCTCTTTCGTATTTATTATTTATTTATTTATTTATTTATTTATTTATTTATTTATTTATCTATTTATCTATTTATTTATTTATTTTTCTAGTGGCCTCAGTTGGATTTCTTTATTTTATTATTTTTTCTTTTTCATGTATATTTGACATCATTTGTAGTCCCCATGGAATTCTCACCACCAAGTCACCAATGCACCACCATCATTTTAGAGTTCTGCTGTCTAATTAAAAACAGTTCTAGTCTTTAATTCATAGAATATCTTGGCAATCTAGTTTTCTCCTTATTGAAAATTTGGGTTAGAATAAATATCCTGAGCTTTATGTGTTATCAAAATTACACTGAAATCTCCTTGAATAGTTTTTAGTCCTGAAGTCTCTCCTTAAAACGCAGCTTAAAGTTATTCTGCAGTATAGTCTACTTCTGATATATATATTTTTCTTATTAGCAATGTTAGGGGGTATTTACCAATTGTTGATTTTGAAGGAAATGCTTTTTCTTTGATAATCTGGCAATATATAAATTCCTCCTTTTTCCTTGCACACCTCATACTGGAAACCACCTTTAACTTTGTTTTTGGCTACAGGAAAGTTTTGGAGAAAGCAACAAAGAACACAAGGTGTCTTCTTCAAGTCTCAGTCTGACCAAATCATGACTCCCTCTTTGCCTGCAGAATACTTCAAACTCCTTGAATGGTCTTTTCAATGTTTTCCAAAACCTTGCCCTGACTTCTCTCTTCATCCTCTGTTTCTACTACCAACCCCCACAAATTCTGCCTCTCAGTGATACCCACCGACATACAGTCACCTGAATAAGCCACTCTGTTTCACATCTTCGTGCCTCAGCACCTGCTATTTCTGCTACTGAAATTGCCATCCTTTCTCCTAGTTCCCACTTCTGATGAACTCCTACTCATTCTGAAAGAGAGTTCCCATCTGTATTGCTTCCCTGAGCCACCCAAACAACTGCCCACACCCTTTTGCATGTGCCAACCCTCTACCTATTATTTACTCAATTATTGCATTTATATACGTCTCTGCCGCCATTGTTTTATGTACATTTTTCTCATTAGTCTGTAAGATTCTTCCCAACAAGACCTGTGTATTTTTCAAATTTTATCATTAGCAATTCCCCCCATCTCTGGCACACAGAAAATGTTCTATAAAAGGTTCCGAATGTAACTGAAGTACTTGTGACTTAAGGAATGAAACATAGTCTGAAGAGTAATGATATTTTAAATCTAAAATGAAATAACATGTGGCATATTAATATACATCTAACAGTTCTGGAAAAATCTGTTTTATCACCCGATTACATATCCTGATTTTTCATTGAGAAAACATAAATAATATAAAGTGTAAATAGATTTCATGACCAACATTTAATCCTAAAACAATGAATAAACTTAATGTGCCAGCCATTAAGTTAAACATATTTCATTTCTAATGTCTCAAGTTACCAGGAAAATGTGGGTGAATGAAATAGCAAAAAAATGGAATTTGGGTTTTGTTGTTGTTGTTGTTTTTTACAGATTTATTTATTTATATATACAAGAACTGGGGTATAGGCCAGAGGTGTGGGGAGGTGAGAGGATTCACCAGAGACAGAGTGGGGAGCAGAACAGGCAGATTGACTGAAACACACCGCTAAGGGGAGCAGTGGGTGAGGCAGGAGAGGTCTGCTGTGCCATGTGGGTCACCTCTCTGGCCAGAGGTGTAGCGGCTGCGGTTTGCTTCATAATGCATTGCTTAACCCAATGCGCCACCAGGGAGGCCCGAGTTTGGGGTTTTTAACCTGAGATCTGTACATCATAGATTCAGGCATAGACTAAGAGCTAAAATGATAAATTTAATCAAAACCCTACAAAACAAAAACACCCAAATGACTTGGGTGTATGGACAGACAAAAACTACATTCCCAGAGCTGTAGGTTACAAACTATCAATGGGATGTCCAGGTGGGTGAACTGGGTACCAGGCAGCCCTATGAACCTCATAGGTGACCTCACCTGGACTTAACTTTCTCCTCTGTAAAACCAGGGGCTTAGACAATACTGCCCTGAGGCCAGGACAGTGGCACATTGTTAGAAGATGATGAGGGAAGTTTAGTAAAGAGCAAACAATAGGTTGCTTCTCAAGTTAACCCTCCCATGGTTCCCTCACCTCTAAAGTTAGTAAACAAAAACAAAAATCAGATACCTTTCTTATTGACATCTTTTTAAATAAGAATCAATAAAACTCAGTTTTATGCATTGTTATACAAAATGTGTAGAAACCACTATAACTCTGGGTCATTCTAGAAGATGTACATCCTTTTGCTATATATAGAAACTTTAAGTAACTAGCCTTATATTTACATTTACATAGGATTTATAGCTTGCAACACTAAAGTACAGTGTCTCACTCCTTAAGATACTGCTGAAGACTAGGATTCTTCACATTAGATAAAAGATGGAACAAAGTTGAGAACGTTCAGGGTTTTGTCTGAGGCCCGGCACTAATAAGTATGTGGCTAAGGTTCAGTGGTCAGTCTCCAGATTATGTTCTAAGTTCATAGCCACATTAATCACAGTAGTCCTGTGATAGAGCAAACCTAAATGCCCAGTGATAGGTGACTACATAAAAATATTGCAGAATATATACTAGTGGAATATCATTCTGCTATCAAAAAGATGAAATCATACTATTTGGAACAAAATGGATAGCTCTCAAGATGATGATGCTAAATGAAGTTAAGTCAGAAAGTGAAAGACAGTTACCAGATGGCTTCTTTCATTTGTAGAATATAAATAATCAAAGAAAACAAACTGGCAACGCACAGCAAAACTAGTTCTTAGAGTCTGAAAAATATATTGGTTACCAGAGGGAATAGTGGGTAGGGAGGAAGGGAGAGGATAGGGAAGAGGATAACACATTGACATTGGCGTTCTGATGAAGGGTGTGTGTATATGAAGGTATAAAGTTACACTCCCCAATTATATCATTATGTCAATTAATAAAATTTGAGAAACAATAAAAGATTTCAAGTTCTGTTGCATGCTCTATTAATGCTTCCTCTCCCTATCATAATATTCGTGCACAGAATGTTGCCAAATGAGAGTGAAAAGGATTAAAATATGTATTTATTCAATCAGAAAATATGTGCCAAGTACCTACTCTGTGCCACACATTCTACTCTTTTCCAGGAAAAGCCAGCCCTCCCTCACATTCTGCCCTCCTGGACTTGTAACTTATACATTTAGAGGGAAGATTGAAATGCATAAAACTAAGTACATGGTGCAGGCAGATGTCACACACGCCTCACAAAGATTAAGCAAGAATCTATGGGACCCTATCATTCAAACAATTCATTCTGTTTATGAGAATCAGAGAAATCCTTTGGCATTTAGCTGGACCTGGAGGAGTGAGTATTTCAGTAGGTGGGCACAGGAAGGCAAGGTATGGCAGTGGGGAAAGAACAGCATGAAATGACAGCTCAGATGGATGAGAGCACAAGGCTCACCCAGGGAGGTAGTCCTTTGTACCAATATGACAAAAAGAAGACAGTGAGCATCAGCACTGGTCAGCAACAGCAAGACCAAATCCATGACTACGAAGGAAAACATCCTCCCTATACTTTCATTCTACCAGATTTTCCCAGGAGGGTGCTTATATGCTGCAGAGTATCCTTAAAAAATAAAGGGTGATCTCCATATTGTAACACTGGCATTACCTAACCACTTTGAGAAATACAAATGCTTAGCCCCTGCCCAGAAACTGACCAAATCAAGAGTTCTGGGGTCAGGATCCAGCACTCTGTGCTTTTGTGAGTCCTACTAGTCATTCTGGTGCCCATTCAAGTTTGGGAAGCATGGTCTTCAACATTACCTTCTGCCAATTTGGAAAGTCTACCTTGTACTGTAAGGCATATGTTCCGACCTCAAATTATGTGACACACTTTCTAAGTTTGCAGACTGTTTGTGTGGGTGTTTGGCTGGGGAAGAGGGCATGGTGAGGATAAGACAGGCCAAACGTAAAATGGACCAGTTGGGAATTACCTAGGAATTAATACTGATGTGCAAAGTTACCACTTTTGAACTATTGGAAGGGAGATTTAAGTATCTGTTGCTGATTTGAGTAGATGAGATCTATGACCCTATTGTCCCTGGGATAAACTTCTTGTATGACACCGGACCGGTTAATCACTCTGTAATACCATATTTTAACTGACTCACAAATGGGAATCATGAAATACTCTTTATGTGACCTGGAACAACTACATCACATTAAAATGTGAAAACTACAAAGGAGAAGGTGGGCACACCCATTTCTCTGCAATCTTTTGGTTTGCATTCAATATGATAATTAATCATCAAGTTTTCCACCATGACTAGGTTAGATCACGTAATGGGTAATTGTAGTTTTTATCTTTAGTCTGTTTCTTTGGAATGTACAAAAAAATCCTCTCACTTTTCTCCCCAGGTCCCTAGGAGTTTCACTGGCCCCTACCCTTAGGAGTTTAGTCCTAGTGTGCTTAAACAGACTCATTTTCTATGCCCATCAAAGCCTGTAAAATTTAGGTTCAAATGCTGCTGTTTTTCCCTTGGCTAGATAGGATCTCCTCATAGACAACACAGACCAAAGAATTTCTTTCTTTTGTACAGAACTCTGTGGCCTTCTGGGAACATAGTACAGATCTGTATTATTAAAAATATTCTAATTAGTTCCTGTATGTCCCCTAAGAAAACCTTGAAGCAAATCATTTCTAATTAACAAAAAGACAATGGATCAAATTTTCATTAAGTCAGAATAAATAAAACGCCTTCATCTCAATGTCTATTCCTCATTTTGTCCTTCTTACAGTTATGGTACCACTCAGACTTTATAAATACTGAATGTTACATAACAAATGTATGAAGGAATTCAGGATCTTGCCATTGCATAAAGCGATAAAGAAGAAAGTATATTACATGTGATGTTTAGACTTGGAAATGGGCATGAAGGAATCTAGTGTTTTGTGGAAGTCTGTGGGACATGTGTGAGGGCTGGGGAAAAGCTGTAGGCTCCAGCTTCCTAGTGCCTCCTTAATCAGTGTTCAGGAGTAATACACAGCAGCAATATCTCACAAGAGAGGATACTTTTGAGATAATTGATTGCTACTAAGATATTGTTAAAGAACTTGAGTTTGTTACCATTGTTGCCAAGAATGGTTAAGTATGATCTGGATCTAAATAATAAAACCACCACAGGCAACAAAACTTGACACCTGTTGAATTTACATTACTCTCTTATATGTGATTTTTTCATTAAAAACTCATGATAGCTCTGCCAAACTACAATATCTTGCCATCGGTGGGCTTTCAATATGTCTTCGAGAAAGAACAAAAATTATAATAGGAAAGTTAAAGATTTTCCATTTTGTAGATGGGAGATGGAGCCCTAAAAGACTGAGCCAGGAAATGGTCAAGTCAAAATAGAATACAGAATTCTCAAATGTATGCCAGCCCTGCTACAGCTTGCTACCTCACAGTTTGACAGAGCTGTGTGCCACCCCTCACCCTGACTATCAAAACTGCTCGGCTTTCATAGACATAACAGTGTCCTCATGATGTTTCCCAATAAGCGCCAGCTGCGTGTAAAAGCCCACAGCTAATTGGCTCTTTCTGACAAATCACTGGAGGGAAAAAATAGTCAGCTAGATTGATCGACCACATCTTTCACTTTTCAATGTTATACTTGTCCACCTAATTCCCTGGGGCAGTGATAAAGAATCTTTCCAATTCTATACCGAAACACAAAGGAGTAATAACACCGTACTAATAGAATAAAAAATCTTGCAGAATCAAATATGAAACATCACATGAAGTCCTCCCTCATGCACGGTGCAGAGAACATCAATGGCATGAATTTCTCTCAGAATTCTCTGTAGTCAAGATGCCTGTCTGCTGTGTGAACAATATCTATTCTCACATTCTTTTTACTAGCCCAATATCTACATTGTTGGCTGCAGCGTTGTGCCCAGTTAAATATCCCAGCCACCTCTGTAGATAACATTTAAAATTTAAACAAATCTATTTTAAGAGGAGTGTAGGGAAAGAGAAGGTTTTCCATTGGTAGGTCCTTCTTTGCCCTTCCCTTCTTTGCCATCCCTCTGCCTGAAACGTAAGTGTGATGATCAGAACTGCAACAGAGGGTTTTTTGGACCATGAAGTGATCTTGATTAGAGAAACTACCAATAGGAATGGCAGAGTGGGAGGAAGAGGAAAAGGGAAGAGAAAAATAAAACTAAAACATTGGTTTCATTAAGGGAAAATTAATCTTGTTTAGTTTAAATCGGATTATTATTTCAGATTTTAGTTAGTAATTGACCAAGTCAATCATAGCTGATTAATCACTCCCAAATATGGACAGCATAAAGAAGCAGACAAATTTGATTGTGATTGAATTTTAGAGTCAAGGGCCAACTGGGTAATAGATGGGCCAGTGTTTCATAGTAATATGGACTAAAAGAAACAGATTTTTCCTGAATGAGGCATCCAGAAATGGAACTGTATCAGGAGTCTGAGTCATGCCAGAAAGAAGATGATATTGTTTGGAACCCTGCATGATGATGCAATAGAGGTGGGAGTGGAGAGTGGAGAGGTGAAAAAAGATATGAGTACTCCAGAGCAAAGGATTATTGGAGCTGGAGGAAAATACAAGCTATTTGGAACTAGAAAGTTTAGCATAACTAGCTCAAGAAATAAGGGACCAGAGAAGAAATGTTGCACATCAGAAAAGAAATTCCTGCACCCAGGTGGTACAGAAAAAAATTCTTGCCCTTGTAATATTTGGCACCAGACTTCCAAGAAGGTGCATATTCATTAAATGTTGATTAATTTAAAATCATTCAGAAAACTGGTGATTGAAGTTTACGTGGGAAGCCTCACCCTCAAAAGATTGTATGGACATATACAATCTTTCTCACTCTCCTTCAACTCTCTTTAAAGAACATCTATTTTATAGTCTGGGAGTGGGAGGGTGTGGTGGAAGATACAAATACAGGCACCTGTAACAAAACAGGGGCATGTCAACAAAACACAAATCGCCCTTATAATGGCACAAAGGCAGTGAGAATTCATAAACACCAAACATATTAAACTTGTGACTACTGTTAACACTCGAGGCTTGATAGTTACACATTGGTTTTTCCAGTAACAGTGGTCTCAACCAAGGTGATTTTGCAACCCTCCCACCCCCCAACCCCAGGACATCTGGCAGTGTCTTTTGAGGCACTGGGTTGCGGTAAGGAATCCCAGCATCCAGCAGGCAGACGCTGCTGCTGCTGCTGCTGCTGCTGCTAAGTACAGGCCTAACAATGTGCAGGACAGCCCTGCCCCAGCAAAGTACAGGCCTACCAATGTGCAGGACAGCCCTGCCCCAGCAAAGTACAGGCCTACCAATGTGCAGGACAGCCCTGCCCCAGCAAAGTACAGGCCTACCAATGTGCAGGACAGCCCTGCCCCAGCAAAGTACAGGCCTACCAATGTGCAGGACAGCCCTGCCCCAGCAAAGTACAGGCCTACCAATGTGCAGGACAGCCCTGCCCCAGCAAAGTACAGGCCTACCAATGTGCAGGACAGCCCTGCCCCAGCAAAGTACAGGCCTACCAATGTGCAGGACAGCCCTGCCCCAGCAAAGTGACCGTGGTGAGAACACAGTAACAGTAACGCAGTGGCAGCTGCTTCAAGAGAATGTCATAATTCCCCAGTGTTGACGGTCTTTTAGTTTGTATATTTTTGTAGTATTCAACAAGAAAATACCTTACAGAGTAGGATAGCATCAAAAACCTGGGATATATGGCTGCTATTCTGGAAATCTCTGTCTTCTTCCCAGAGGGTTTTTCCCTCTTTAAGTTCATAAAGAAAATAACTTTTTGCACAGAGTGCTTCCTTAAATCCATACTATATTTCTATTTTTTAATAGACACATCATATTGAATATAATTCATCTTTTCTTAACATATCTGGATGGTTGTAATGAACATTTGTATTGTCCTAAATACAGCAGTGTGCTCCGAAGCTAATGAACAGTTTCCTGTCTTGTGGCTACATGGCCACAATGCTTTCATAATTTTTCTGCCTGATTTTTATCATATTTCTTTCCTGCTTTTTTCCAGGAGTATCATAATTGCCTCTTTTAATGATAGCCACTGAGCCTGCCTTCATATTTTCTAGTCTTTTATGGGTGACAAAGAGATCACCAGATCTGTTAGAACTGCATCTAATATTAGATCCTAAAAGAACCCCTTCAGTGTATGAGTGCAAGGGCGGGACGGGGGCGGGGTGGAAAGGACCCAGGACAAGGAGTCAAGGTTTCTACCTGAGATTTTTTTTTCTGGCTTGTAGTTAGGATCCAGCCAGCTGAATCTGTTGGACCTATGAGCTTCAGAGCCATGACGTGTTACATGAATGGACATTTTAATCATCATCATTTAGAAAATCCTACATTTGGTTGTTTTATAAAAGTATGTGCTGTGCTTCTACCATGCTAAGCGTCTGCTAACACATCAACCCACATTTATCCATGGCAACATATTTCCTATATGTATCCAAACCATGTCTTTAGTTTTAAAACTAAAGCAATTCTTTTCTTAAATGGAGAAAGAATCAAATTACTAGTAAAATTCTCAGACTAGTAAATGTGGTATGGTAATATAAGGTTGCAAAGGCTGTTTTACTCTGGGGAAAACTGTATTTCTCAAATGAGACCCATGAGACCATTCTGAGCTTCTTTTCTACTCCATCATTGTTCCTTTTGAAGAACAGAAAGGACGTTTATCAGCACTTTGCTATTGCAGATGCAAAATGGTGCGCCCAAAGAGAGGCTGTGGGGTTTAACTAGGACAAAATACAATCAGAAACATCAGTGGTTTTTGAAGACTGCACAAAAACATGCTATCTGGTATAGCAGTGCATTGTTCTAAAATATCACATTTAAACAGATTCCTTGTATCATTTTACGCCAACAACATAGGTGGTACACTGGGTCCAGGCATTTCGAGGCTAGGCCCTGGTGCTGAAACTGCTGGCAGTCAGGTATCCAGAACTTGGCATGTCAGAGCGCTGCATTCCTGCGTGGCTTGCCGTTGTCTTCTTTCAACTCCAGAGCAGCTGCTGGTTCACAAGAATGTTCCCTTGGGTACTGGAATGATGCCGCCAGCAGTTTTATTGCATTCCACCATGGCTTTGTGAAGCTGAGCAAGCTGCAGCCTTTGCACTGAGGTCATCGTGGAGAGCAAAGCAAAGCAGTCTGGAGCATGCTAACTAGTAAATGAAATTTTAGAGAGTGCTAGCTTCACCTTAGCAAGCAGGGCATTTGGCTTATTTGGAAAATAAAGAGTTATTCTGAGAAGAGATCAAAATTCGGCTTTTCTCCTAAATCATTGTTTCATGTGAGTTAGCTTGTCAGCAATAATAATTTATTCCCCCAGTAGAAGATTTAATGTGAAATTAAGTCTGCCATTAAGATGATCAAAAACTCATTGGCTACATATCAAATACTTGTTCAATTAGAAACTGCAGAGATAGTAACTGGAAAGGTAACTGTGCTTTCTCTCGAAATCTTTATATGTCTCTGCACTTGCTCTATAGTAACCATAATTTGGTACAGTCTAGAAACCCAGGTGCTTGGCCCCTTGAAAAGCAGGTAGGATGCAAGATAAGCCAGATTTGGTCACTGTCTTACAGGGGTTGGAAGTCTGGCCAGGAATCAGCTGCTTCCTCATATACCTTGAGTGGACCAAGGGGTAGGATAAGTCAGGCTTGAAAATCACCGCAGGGTTGTTAAATTTAGCTGCTGATGCTAGGTTCCCACTGAGAGAAAAACATATGGTAAAGAATGGACATCTTCTAATAGGATTCCAGGAAATTATAGCTACTGAAGTCTAGTGACAGAGTAGTGTGATATTATAAGAAACAAAATATAGATAGACACATCTTTTAGCAGTTCTTTTTCTTTCTACATGTCCCATTAAAATGCACACAAAAACAAAAACATGACTCGGTATCATTATGGCAAAAGAAACTAATATATATCTAACAATAATTTTCAGTATCTGGGAGAAATTGCTCCTCATTTGTATGGGGTGAGTATGTGGCTTCAGTCCCAGTGGCTGTGCACATATGCTGTGATGCTGTGTAAAGTCAATGCTAGGAAAGCAGCAGAACCCCTGCTGCCCCCCATTGAGTTCCTCCATTTCAGAGGCAGGCATCAGAAATCTGACATTTGCAAGAAGGAAACAGTTAACCTTCATCCAAGGAGATTTCCTTTCTCCCCTGCACTACTCCTATTCAGTGCAGCAATCCTGGGAAGTTTCCTTCTATGAAAATTGGGAGACTTTAATGCCCAGTGGTACAGAAAGACCCAGTAGGAAGGGATGCAAAACTGGTAGGCACTGGAGAAGATAGGAGGACTCTTGACAATTATAGACTCTTTCTCAAAAAGAACAAAGAGCTAGTTTCAGACACTCTGGGGGGAAATTAATTTTTTCACAGTAAGAGTTAATCTTATTCATCAACTTGGATGGGCTAAAGAACACCCAAGCAGTTGGTAAACATTACTCCTGGTGTGTCTTTGAGAGTGTTTCTGGGTGAGATTAGCATTTGAATTGGTAGATTAGCAATGCAGAGGGATGTCCTCCAGTCGGAAAGGGAAGAAAAGGCAGAAGGGTCATTGCTTAAGGTGAAACATTCATGTTCTTCTGCCTTCAAGACAGAGAACCTCTCCTGGTTCCTTGCTTTTGGGCTTAGACTGAATCACACAACCACTACCCGCTTTCCTGATTCTCCAGCTTGTAGTCAGCAAATTGTGGGACCTCTCAGCCTCCATAATTATGTGAGCCAAAAAGTATCCTATGGGTTCTGACTAATAACAGACATTGACACAGAAGATACTTCCTTAGCTAAACTGGAGAACTTGGCTTGGATCCATGCTGAAAGAAAAGTAAGTGGGATAAAAACGAAATCACTATAGGTGTGATCCAACTGGAAAGAGGAAAATTACTCTGAAGGTACAGAAGGAAACCAGAGGTTTTTGGTTTGGGCTTTTTAAGATTTAACAACTAATGAAAGAAAAATCTGGGAGTACCTCCCCTGTTCTTTCAAATAAATACATGAAAGAGTGTACCTGTCAGAGTAAGAGATGTGGCATAAGATTAAAAGATAATTGATAATCATTAAGTCTGAAATTAGTGAGGAACCTGACTGAGAATAGAAAGGTAACAAAAGCCAAATTAATGCCACACTGAAAAGGAGAAAGAATAAAATTGTCACCAAAAAACCAAAAAAAAATCATTTGATGTAAAGAAGAAATCTCCCCCAAATCAGAAAATACCAAGTTATGATAGAAATCATAAATACAGCAAAGTCCATAGATTTTTCTTTACAAATAATTTTATTAAATGAGAAATTTAAAAAAAAATTTTATCTCTAAAGAACAAATCCTACCTAATGAAATCCTGAATTAAAGACTAGCCAGAGTCTGAGACTATAATAGGGTGGTCCCCAGGAAAGGGGGAAGTTCCAGAGTCCCAGTTCTGCCCTGGGTAGGTGGAGCTGAGCAGGGATAAGAAGATGTTGGAGAGAGGAGAGAAGAGGACAGAAGGGAGGGAGGAAGAAGGAAGCAGGATGGAGAGCAGCAAGGAGACATGGAGGAGGCACGTGGAGCAGAGGGGCATGTGAAAAAAACTGCGCTTGCTTTTTGGTCTTGGACTGGTTGGAATAGATGTGGGTGAGAGACCCATGGGGAGCTTAATAATGACAGCTTTCATCTTGATTTTGATGTTGCTCTTTTCCTCCTGGATTTGTCTGACTCTTTCTGACCCTTTTCTATGGGTCTCCACTGAAAAGTCCTTTAGACATGTGGCAGGCTTTTGGGCCTTGCTTTGGGCCAATCCTATTTGGCTGGACTTTTACCCTCAAGGAGATGGGTAACTTTGGATACTTAACTTAGTAATTTTATTCTTTGTTCTTTCTGTATTGTAACCTAATTGTATTAAAGCTCCTTTCCATTAAAGGCCTTAAATATTTGTCTCAATGCAGTGGATGGCAGAACCCATTCAGAAAGGGTAGATTTGGGGGTTTCAGGGTGCCCCTCTCCCTGCCCATATAATTGATCTATCAGGCAAATAAAACAAGGACATTTGAATGCTAACAGCCAAACCTGATAATTCTTTGCTTGGGTTCTCTGTGTTCAAGTAATATAGGCCCAAAAATTGCTTTACCACTTATAGCCTATAGAAAATGGGCAAGTAACTGAAAGCCATAAAAATGCTACTTCAAATTTTCTCAGCCCAACCTATACAACTCCCAAATGAAAAGTCCTTTTCACTGATTTCCTACGGCATCTGACTCCAAGTGCCATCGTGTTACTCACTCAAGGATATATCCAGGGCCTCCCTGGAGGTGCAGGGGGTTGAGCTCAGCACTATGAAGCATCGGCAGCATAGCAGGGTGAGTTTGATCCCCGCTGACCAGACCCACATGACCCAGCAGACCTCTCCTGCCTTGCCCACGGCTTCCTTCAGCAATATATTTCAGTCGATCTGCCTGTTCTACTCCCCACTCTGTCTCTGGTGAATCTTCTCACCTCCCATGATTTTGGCCTGTACCTCAGCTCTTATATGCATAAATAAATAAATCTAAAAAAAAGAATGTATCCTGCAGCCTCCAAATTATTTGGATATATGAAGAAGAAATGTGTATGATGTGTATGGGAAGGAAAAGAAAGTAGGAGGGAGCTTCAAGGTCATCCTCCCTAGAATAATGGTCTCAAAAGGAATCCAACTAACTTTTAAAAAGGTATCCCTAAAGGTATATTACTTTCACCCTCCAGAGTTATTGTAAAGGCAGGTTTGCCTGGGTAGGCTAAGCATTCCCTTGTTAGCTTATTTCTGCCATTTATTTTCATTACAAATTCATTCTTGTGAATCTAAATCACTGGAAAGCCAAATGAAAAGCTTCCAATAACTTCAATAACTTACCATGATTTGACTTAATGATTTTTCTCCTTTACAATGGTGTGAATGTGATAACAATCAGTAGAAACTATTTTGAATTTTGGTCTTTTCCCGGATGAGTGATATGCAATATGAGATACTTTTGTGATGCCTGGCAGGGACCAAGAACTGCTGCTCCTGGTCAGACGCGTGATCACGAGGGCAAACAGCTGATACGCTGCTTTTCCCTTTCAGGACAGTATTCAATAAATTGCACAATTCAATATGTTATTTTAAAATAGGCTTTGTGTTAGATGATTTTGCCCAACAGCAGGCTAATACATAAGCATTTTGAGTAATTTTAAGGTAGTTGAGGCTAGCTATAATGTTTGGTAGGTTAGGTGTATACAATACATTTTTGACTTAGGATATTCTTGGTTTAGGATAGGTTTATTGGGGCATGACTGCTCAAGTGTTAAGGGAGATTTATATATTCTCCATCACAGTAGCCAACATTCTAAAATCTTTCCTCAGATTTCCCTAATAGCTACCTTGGTTAGATAAGTCTCCAGCACACTCATTTCCTTTCTTACATCACAGGCTAACTTTCTACAGGTTTTCACTTTCTAACTCAGAATGGTTTAAGTCCTCTAGCTAAAGGAACACTTGGTGTCTTCAGGCTATCTTAAAGACAGCCCAGACCCAGTCCCACTTATGTGCAGATCCAATGCCTGAAGTTGGGACTTCTACAAATAATGCATATTTCAAAAGCAGCTTCTTCTCTGTTGTCTCCACGTATAATTTTCATTATTGATTAGGATCAAATCTTTATAATCTGTTTCCCCATGCCTCTTTTATAATCAAAGTTTTATCTGCTCCCTGAATAAGTCATAGTTATGTCTTTTAATTAAATAATGACCTTAATAAATGTACAGATATTTATCTGTGTAGTATACTTTCTCTCCAGATTATTGGGAGAATTTGTTCTTAGGAACCTGAGTTCTACTCCAGATTCTTCTGCCATGAGACCAGACCAGAGGCAACTTCCTTCTCTTTCAATGCTTGAGATAACAAAGGTAATAAGAGAATGTCAGGGTTCTGGTTCTCTTGCAGTGGTCTTTTCAAGTATCCACTAGAACTTATCAAGAAATAATACATGAGCATGCCATGGAACATTTGAGTACAGAGAAACAGGGATCAAGTAAGTACTTTGCTGGCAAGTACTTTGTAAATGCTTAGTTGCAAATATAGTGATGTGTGATAGGGAGTGGAGGTATAAAATAAAAAGAGTACTGGATTTAGAATTATAAGACATAAAATATGCTGTACTTTAGAGAACGTCACTTCACCACTTTGAGATCAGATTTTCTAAATGTTGTTCTTTCAAATATAAGAGAATTGTAAAATATAAGAGTTGTTCTGTAGGTCAAATGTCATAATTTAGATTATGAGAGCACCTATTAAAGAGCATAGCACATAGGAGGATCTAGTAAGTGAAAGCCGAACCTAGTAGGTGGTTTAGTTTTCTAATCTTTCCCATGCCACACAATTGGGTTCCTTTAAGATACGGCCTTACACAGCTGAGTATCCTTAGCCAGACACACTGGTTCAATTCCATTTTTGCCTTCCTGGTCGTCATCCTGAGCTTACAACAATTTATAGCTTCCTGATTTATTGGGCTCTCATGTCAGGGGAGTCACATAGTAGTTAAATTATTATTATGAAACATAAAAAAACATGTTTAAGCTGTCAGAATATTAAGCAGGCTCTGGTTCCTATTCAGGATCATTTTCCTTCTCGGAATGGTTCCCCTCCAGCTGCAATCAATATACATTTTTGGCAGAAGGGCTGCTAAAGAAAAAAATCTTATAGTTTGTTTCCAAGGAGCTCACTTTTTCCATACATACAGATTCTACAATAATGATAGCAACGTCCATTTATTCTATGCTTGGCAATTTGTCAAGCACTTTCACTTGTATTATAGAACCCCAATAGATAGACATGATAGAAGTGACTAAGTTATAGCACTTAGTCAGAAAACTAAAGATCAAAGTAGATACATGCTCCAATTCTTACCACTAATGAGAGACAGAGCAAATCCTGGAACTATGGACATGGAGCCTAGAAACTTGTATGCGTTCCACAGGATCTGCCTCTCCTTTTCTCAAGATATGTGAAAAGGAAGTGGCTGGAATTCTGAGGTTAACTCAATGTCTTCCTCATTGTAAGATACCATGTACGTGTAGTGGCCAGAAAGGGTGGCACAGGAGCAAGGTTCGGGATGGTTCTTAGCAGATGGGTCAGGGAAGGGAGTCTTGGAACCCTCGGTGGCTTTTCATGTTTTTATTAGTAGAGGTGGCCAGGTACATGGCAGGCAGGGGGGCCGGGCGGCCGGGAGGCTGGCAGGCCTCCCAGCCCCCAGCACATCTCACCCTCTCGGCTGCTTTGCTGCTCTTCTATTCTCCCGCTGCTCTCACTGCTGCTCATTGGTGCTCTCGCTGTTAGTCGGTACTGTTGTTCCTAGTGTCCTCATGACGCCGCCCATTTATACCCGTGTCCAACTCAGGTGCGCCCACTTGCGCATGCCCACCCTGGAATGCTCACAGCACCGCAGGTGTCCATCATCACAGTGGCAGGAGGGTGGAAAGACCTGATTTCTCTAACCCTACATACCATAATATTTCATTTTGTACCAACCAAATATATCCATTATTAGATGTAAGTAAAGACATCATTATAATAAGAAGAGATTATAACCCAATAAAAGCAGTGCTGTTTAAATTAGACAAGTAATAGCCACTGAGTAACAGTGAGTATGAGCACTTCCTATTTTAAATGAGCAACAGACTTGCCAGGTGGTTAAAATATTACCTCTCCCCCCAAATTGTCCTAGGGACACATAGCTTCTGATTTAAAGTCTTAGATCACAGCATTAAAACTACAAGCACTACTTCCTTAATTTATACCAAAAAAATTAGAATTTACCAAAAAGTCAACCCCACATCAATTTGATGATCTATTGTTATTTTTTTCCTCAAGGAATATACAGATTCAATGCAAACCTTCTATGATGATCACTTTCTAAAAATTTAGTAACATCTAGTTTTGTACAACTAAGTCACACCTATCGAGTATAAAAGAAAAAGTGTCAGGGCAGGAGGACACGGGCAGGTTCTCTATGATCTGGACAGACAGGTAAAGGAGGAGTCCTGGAGCCCTCGGTGGCTTTTTCAGGCCTTTTTGATCTTTCTGTATCAGAGACAACCAGGTACAAGCCAGGCAGGGCAGGGGTGGGAGGTGGGGGTGGGGCATGGCAGGCCTCCTAGGCCCCAGCAAATCTTCACTCCCTCTGGGCTCTCTGCTTCTGTTCTGCTTCTGCTACTTCTGCTCCTACCACTGGTGTCCCCATAATGTCACCCTTATAGAGAACCAGTCTGCCAGCCCAGGTGCACCCACCTATGCATGCTCACACCCAACTTCAGGTGCCTGCCATCGGGCATGGTGCAGAGCACGCGTTCCTCATTGGCGCTAACGGTGGGAGGGTGGAAAAGCCTGATCACTTTCATTTACCCTACAGCCAGAAAACACAGAAAAGCAGAAAGGAGTGAAATAAATTAGCCAGAAACCTAACCTACACTTCAGTATGTTCAGATAGGTGCATTTTTGGTGCATTCATCCTAGTCAGGTCATAGTTAAGTGTAATCGTAAATATGATGACTGTACTAGAAAGCTTGAGCTTTTTACTGAAATTCAGGCAATATCAAAATATTTCCTAAATGCAATTTGTATATTAGCACTAGGATGTGAGAGGGGCAGAGAAGTGAAAAATTGAATTATATATATATATCCTTCTTTATAGGATCTTGAGGTTGATTAAGTTTGAAAAAATCATCAAACAGGTCACAGTTCATGGAACAATCATGGGAAAAGGGAAGGAAATGAAGAGGAAACTAGAGACACACCAAAGAGAACAGATTGCGATGCCATCGGCATAGATGACAAATCCGCAATCAGTGTATGGTTTGTGTAAGATCTCCTATTGTGCCTAGAACACAATTTCTGGCTCAGAGTTCTCAATTTAATGAATTTTGAAAGAATTTCATAGGGACAACAATCAGCAATAATGAAACTGAATTGTTTATCAATAGCCCTAATTTGTTGCTCTTCTTATTTTTGGTGGGTTTTTGTTTCATTCCATCATCAAATTTTTATAGCATTAAGAAATAATCTTTAGTTCCCATGTAATTAGAACAAAATCAAATGACAGTAGCTATTAAATAGAATAGATAAAGATTTTTGGAAACAAACCTAAACAATAGCTCTCAATTTGCTAACAGTATAATAAATACACAGAGAAAAGGGTGCCATGTTATTATACCTTCCTACTGCACAGTCAATTAAAGGTACTATATTGAATTTTGCATCTGTTTTCTACTCACTTTTATTCAGCTTCATTTGGTTTAAGAATTTATTTTTAAACTATGAACTTACTCTAGAAAACAGAAAAGACTATCACTTTTGCTAAAATTTCCAAATATTACCCGAAATATAGGTGGGTGTGCACCTGTAGTCAAAACATCTCAGAGAGGGTTTACAAGCCTTCTTCCCAGAACTTGCTTAAGTCATTTCCCCAGGTATAAATGGAAACGTAAATACAAGTGTTATAACTCCTCAATTTGGCACTCTAAAAATATACTACAAACAAGAGTTATTATGAAACATGAGTTTCACTCATTTGTCATAAAATGGGCCATAGTTTAAGTTTTAGACATAGGGCTGTAATTGCAAGTAAAAAGACTACTGGAGCTGGAAGCTACCTGGGATATCTTCAGATCCAAGGTCTGTTTAACCTGAAAAAATGAAAATGAAAAAAGGCTCATTCAAGATGGACATTGATTAGAGGCATTCTGATGGTCTAGCAGGGAAAGAATCTGCAGTAAATTTTCTTCAACCTCATGGATACTATAATTTTTCTAATTGTCAAACAATAAATATTTAGACAGTGCCAAGAATATGAATGACACTGTATTAGTAGATAGGAGATACAAAGAGAAATTGGATAGATGAGGTGGGGAGGTAAATGATGTATGATAGAATATCATGATATATCTCTCTCCCCCAACAAGTTTAGTACGTGGCTAGGGAAGTGAAAAGTGTAATGTGACTCAACAAGACATTACTTACAAAGTTATATGAGAGCATTCATTCATCAATTCTTGATGAAGTAAGTACCTTCTATGTGTCATGCACTATGCCATGTTTTGGGTTCAAGGGACACTTTTTGAGGATTTCATAACCTAGTGTTGAAGATAAGCAGGTAAACAACTGTAGCAAATGCTATAATAAAGAGAAAGTATAATAGTACCAGAGAAAAAAACTTTCTGGAGAAAGTCTTCACAACAGAACAGTCAAGAAAACTTCACAGATCCACCTGAGCAGTGCTGTAAAGGATAAGTAGATCACTGTGGGTGGATATGTGGAGAAAGTATTCCTGATAAGGGGAACAACATAGGTGAGGACACAGAGGAGTGAAAGAACATAGTATAACTGCAGATTTATTAGTATGGTGAATAGAGGAGAAAGGTTGAATATGAAACCAGAGTCAGTAGGAATAAAATATTGGCACAATTTTAACACATCACATTGTTGGGGCTTTCTTGAAGTGAATAAAGACAAAATCTGGAAGGACATGGTTGGACATATATAATGTAAATGTAAAAATAAACCACAGGTAGTTTTATTTCTGAAAGTGTAATCTATGTGTATAACAGTAGGTATATGCAAAAGTTTAGCAATAGAGATATTTATCATTATGAAATTTGTAACAATAAGAAACTGGAAGCAACATAAGTGTCCAAGAATGGGGAACTGGTTTAATAAATGTTGGCTGATTCTTACCATAGATTAATGAATCAAGATAGCAGGTTAAAAATATAACAATAATTCCATCTTTCACTCTCAATCCAGAAGTAACTGCTAAAGTAAATAACAGAAAGAAATGAAAACATAAATTATGTGTAACTAAAAACAGAATACCCTAAACTAAAAATAGAAAATATTTTCCATGGCAGAAATATAGAGACAACCAACAGCAATAAATGGGGATGAAGCTATTAGTCTATAGAGAATTGAGGACATATTTAGACATTGCACCAGGCTTCTGAATGGGAATATGCAATGACTATGACTCTGGTATGAGGACCAGAGATAAACTCTTCAAATGAATCCAGAAGCTGAGATTATATTGCTGACCTACAAAACGGAGATGGAAAAGATCTTCCCTATCTCCTTGGGCCACTCTGAAAGAAGAGGCAGAAATACACTGACAATGAGATCTGGGTCTATGTGGCACATGTGTGCAGGACCTACCATTATTCTATATCCAAGAAGGAAAACACAAATGGAGCTGCTGTGTTATATAGAGCTATGCATTATATAGAACCCAGATCTAAGAAAATGCAAAACTCCATATAGAACTAGAGAGAAATTACCAAAGACTATATCACAAGTAAGAATTTTAAAACACATGAAAAAGTCCAGCAAATGTGATTTAAAGTAATCAGGCCCAATAAAAATAATAACCCATATCCATGAAGTAGAGAAAATAGATAAATCTAAAAACCCCCACAAATCTCAGGTTGAGAGAATAGTTCCAGGCACTATCTGCTTCTCTCTCTTGTGTGATCCATAAAAAGCTATACTTTTTTGGGAAAAAAAAAATAGGATAAAAAATATGTGATAAGAAAAGGATTGATTAAAATGATATTAAAAACTGAAGTTTATGAAATAGGAACAAGAAGTTAGGAAACAAAAACAGCAAATAAAAATAGTTATTAGACTTTAAAATCTCAGTAGATGACTGCCAACAGTATTAAATTCAGAATGGAATTTATTATTGGTGAAATCGAAGCTAGGATGAGTATGATAGAAAATACAAAGTATGAAAACTAGTAAAATATATCCTAGTATATCTAATAGTTCCAAAATTGACAGTAAAAGAGAAGCCATGTTAAACTAGCTGAGAATTTTTGAGAACTGAACACTGAAAATGAGTCTAATTGGCAGATTACCAGTTGAGAGATTCCTAGAAGTTCTTAGAATTTTTCCAGAGCATCTACAAGGTAAAATTATATTTGCAATAACATCGTGTTATTTGCCTTTTTCACAATCACTCTCCTATGAATGTTGTTTTCTAGAGACTCCATGACATGTGATGGTATGATATAATGAACTGTATCAACATTTGAAAGATCTACATGACTTAATGAACCAATGTTTTCCAAATGATCAATGTATGATGTCAAATGTAATGTATGGGCAAATGATGCATTCAAATTAGAAGGGAGAGCAATGTAGAATGTAAAACATTCACAGGTATAATTTTGTATTTCCTATTACAAATAATCTTAAGAAACCATCACTTTTTGAATTTTGACACAGTATTAAAGATATCCAAAATCATTTGAAACTGTTAATATATTCCTCCATTTCCAACTATATTTCTCCAGAGATTGGATTTTTTAAATATAGTTTGACCAAAACAATATTTGCCACAGATTGAAAGCAGTAACAGATATGTGAACCAAGCTGTCAAATTAAATCAGACATTAAAAGATTTACAAAAATGTAAACCAATGCTATTCTTCATACTAATAATTTTGTTTTGAGAAATAGCTATTTCAGTTAAAATGCTTATAAACATCTCTCATTATTTATTTCTAAATAAGTTACTACTTTCATTTTTAGTTTTAATTTCTAATAAAATAAAGAAATATTAGTATATACACTCAAAAACTCAGTAATTGTGGAATCAGTAATTTTGAGGTGTATAAATCTCGAGTTCAAAGAGTTTGAAAACTGATAACCATGTAAATAATATATGACGATATACAATAAAGTCAAGATATAATGTTTAAAGAGCAGTTTCCATGGTATATAGTATATGATCCTCTTCATAAGCATTGATATATATATTTATACTGAATATATATGTACATGATAAAAATGCTTACATTATTATTTGATTACTTACTAGACATTAGGTGATTTTCCTCTCTATTCTTTATGTGCATTTGAATTTTCCAAATTTTCTAAAATATATTTACTTCATCAACATTTAACAAATGTTCTCTTGGCACTGGGCTAAGTAGTATTAAATGGAAAAGACATGATCACGTGACTCTCAGTTTTAACAAGAAAAGAATAAATCAAATACATATGCTATTTAAATATAAGGTTATAAATCTTGCTTGTTTTTACAGAATAGCTGGGGGAGGGGAATGTAATTTAATCTGAGAATAAGGGAAGACACATGATGGATGGATGACAGCTCTCACTTTGGCAGAGTGAGAAAAAATGATTGAATAAGCATGAACACAAGACAGAAGGCAAACACATTGAAAATGTAAACTAGTAGAAATGAATGGAGTTCCAAAAAGTGCCACAGCGTTAAGGCGATATGGACTCACCTAGAAATGGGTGGGGTTAATTAGGAAGGCATTTAAAGCAGATTATGTTAAATTTGTGTCTGGAGAATAGCAGAAAAGGTTCTTTCTCAAATTCATACACAAGGATTGAATTAAAACCAAAACATCTGTCAGAAATGGAGGAATCCACAGTGTTTTTGTTTTTGTTTTTAAATTGCGATAGCATTGGTTTACAGCAGTTTGTGATTTAGCATAGTATAGGATCACCCCTTCCAGATATGTTACTTTACCATACTCACCAACAAAGCACACGTAGACCTACACAATGATCCATTTTGCTCCCTACCCACTAGCAAGTATATCTTCATTTGCTTAAAATTTTCTGTTGCACCTTAAAAAGTGGCAGGTAGATAGATTGTACAATGTTGTTGAATAGTATGTATTAACAACAGTAGCTTTGAGGGAATCCTGATCAGAATTAAAGTTTCAGCTTTTCACCTGGCATTTTCATGTTTTCCTTTATTTTTAGGTAGGTAATTTTTTTTAATCAGTCATTTTTAAAATACTAAAAATAAATATTACATTCCTAACAAAACCGGAATTGCATGTAAATGTTCATTTATTTTTCCAATAGCATAAAAGAGATGACCTAAAATAAGCAAATTTGTGTGCAAAGCATGGCTTTATCTTGCTATTTCCTCGTTTATGTATCCACAATGGGAGGCTTATGTACGGTGTAAGTAGCCGCAGCACACATAAGGCTGTGGTTCACCTGTCCATTAGCTCTACCTTCTGTGGTTCTCTTAAGGTTGATTCAACAGCATCAGTCAAGAGTCTCAGCATACTTTGCTGAAATGGCAAATGATTTAGTACACATTCCTACACAAAGGATACTACATTAGGATATGTCTAAAAACAGATTTATTGATTGTGCAGTACTTTGACTCACAAACTATTAAAGCACTACATGAATGCTGATTGAGTTTCCTAACTTACAGGAGTCTGCAACCTAGGGCATCAATGAATCTGATAATAGAAGGTTTGTTATCATGGAGATATAGAAAACACACAATGGGAGTCAAAAGGATAGTGTAGTTCAGTTCTCCATGAGAGTCCAGGAAAGGCTTCACAGATGTCATAGCGACTGAGTTCTGAAGATGAGCAGATATTTGCCCGAGGGAGAGAGCATGTATAAAATGGGAGGGCAATCTGAGCTGAGCAGCGACAAATGATTAACATTTGATTCAGCTGGACTGAAGATGATTATTTTAGGGCACTGCATAGTTCTATTTCATTTACCAGCTTTTATCTCCATCTTAGCATGGAAACTGGAGTATCAGAAGTGTGAAAATCAGTTCTGAACAAATAAATAGAGGGTATGGAAATGAAGAGGCTGTAGAGGGAGGAATTGAGATTACCCTATAGACCTTCTAAGGAGATCACTGGAAAACATTAAAGGAAAGTGATGTGATTATCTTTGTGCTTTAGAAAGTTCTCTGTACCGTAAAAGATGTATTGGAGGAGATAGGGATGGTGGTCAGAGGACTAGGTAAATGGTTAAGTGGCTAATTAGAGATAAAATACCAATGGCTACTTTTTCTGGATTAGGAAAAGAGAATCCATAGAATTCAATTTTTAAAGGCTAAAAATTATTTGAACTTTCAATGGTAATTCCATGCATTGCTTCTGTTCTAAAACAGACAAAACTTAACATAAAATGCAGTAGAAGCAGTGGGTGAATAGGAGGAAATACCCATTATCACTTACCATCTGAGTGGCTGGACCAACTGAGTGGCTTAAATCCTTGCCCCTAAAGCAAGGTGGACTTGATATGCCCTTCCTGATACATCACACGATTTCTTTATAAAGATCACAAGAGATGATGAATGGGATAGCCCATTTCAAATTAGAAATACTCCTCCAGTTAGGTGAGAAGTTTTCGGATGTCATTTAATAGAGTTAAAACTTAGTCTGCTCTTCCCTCAGCTAAACAATCCTGGGAGACATAAAGTAGATCGAAGGGGAAACCAATGGAGTTGCCAAGGGAATGTGGCCGTGGGTCCACATGACCAGTAGAGGGCTGTGGAGAATAACTGGGAACCAGAAACAGAGCAGAGGGCCAGGCAGGGCACCTCCTGTTCAGAAGGCTCACAGAACTGGCAGAGACCAACACACTGAGTCATGAAAAAGCCCCCAAAAACGGGTTATAAAGGAGATCCCCCAAACCCTTCTTAGGCACAGACACTCCATCTTGGCCACTGCTCCTCTCAGCAGTGTATTTGATTAATCCGTCTTTTCTGTTCCCCCTTCTGTCTCTGGTGAATTATGTTCACCCCTGCACCTCAGGCCTCACCCTGATATTAAACTGCCACAAGATGCTGAAACTGTTGGAGGCACTCAGCAAAGCATCTTGACCAGTAAACAGAATTAATTGCATTATCAAGTAAGAAATCTGAAATTAATCAAGTGCAGTGCTAAAGTCATATGATTTTAAAGGAATAAATACCTTTTCATTATAAATTAAACTAAAGCTACCAATCCCATCGTCACAATAGCAAAGGCTGCATAGAGAAATATCCCTTTATTTCACCAATAAAAATCTGACACCCAGGGAGAGTTTGGCTTATTCACTGTAGGAGCAAGTTAATAGTCAAGCCAGGGATAGAACCAATCTTTCTTGACTTCCAGTTCAATAGTCTTTTATAACAAATTGCAGGTGTGTGATAATGATGGGAAATAATGTTGAGGTTTCTTTTCTGTGTTCCTGAGATGCCTACATTTGTGAGAAGGGACTAGAATGGGAGAGAGGAGATGATAAAGACTTGCGGTCTCCTCCAACACACACCTAAAGACCAACTGCTTTGAGGACAACGCTGCCATTTTTAGAAAAGAATTGAAAAATGAGATTCTTCTGCTGTCATAAATAAATAATGATTACAATGTTAGAATGTTCTCTTTTTTTCAAGTTTTCAGTGAACAAACCTGAAAATTCCAAGTCAATGAGCACATATTAACATTGTCAGTCTAAGCTGACACCCTTGCACTCATCTCTGTTTACCTCAAATTCCTGCATACATATTGCCAAGCAGCTTGGAAAGATGCATACAGCTTTTACCCATGACTAATCATCACATTTTACCACTGCAAGCACAAGAGGACAGATCAGTGAGAAGGCACAGTTATTTACCAAACTGTTGAAGTGATAACACAAACAGGCTTCTTTGAAAGAAATAGAGCACAGGAGGAGAAGACTGTGTGGGCTTCTTTTTGTCCTCTTTATTAACTAATTTGCTTAAATTTCCATAAATGTTTCCATTGTAGGCTTCTCTGTTGCCAAGGGATTCATGAAGACCATACAAATATGTAGCCCAGGTGTAAAGATGAAGTGAGAGCCCTTGGCACCAATGAATAGACTTGGAAACGCTTCACAAGGAGGAAAGGACTGACCCTGATTCATTGAGTTTCCTCATGTATCTCCCCTAACCAGTTTAAGTCAAAGCACATTTCAAGAGCTCCTACTATGCGTCATATTCTTTTTTTTAAAGATTTATTTATTCATGTATACAAGAGCTGGGGTGTAAGTCAGAGGGGCCAGAGGTGTTGGGGTGAGAGGATTCACCTGAGACAGAGTGGGGAACAGAACAGGCAGATCTACGGAAATATTGCTGAGGGGAGCAGCAGACGAGGCAGGAGAGGTCTGCTGTGCCATGTGGGTCACCTCCCTTCCCCGGGGAGAAAACTCATGTTGTGGCTAGCAATAGCTCCCTAGTGCTATGACTTAATTCCTTGCACCACCAGGGAGGTCCTATGTGTCATATTCTACGTAAGGAATATTAGGGGAAAAAAGGGGCTGGCGTAGACTAGCATAATATAAAAGGCAAGGAGAGGCACATATGCAAGCAAAATACAGCTGCCATGGTTTAGATGAATAACTTCACTTCAAGATGAAGATTCTGAAAAGGGAAGATGTTATTTGGACTATGTTCTGATAGGAAATTGAGCACTGGGAGAGAAGTCTTTGCCCATGAAATGATTAGGCCCAGGTGGTTAACCTCCCTGAGCCTCCTGAGCATGAGTGGTATTTTCATCATTGATTTATTCTCTGCAGGTAACATGTTCATGCCAACTAGTAACCTTCAGGAGTCCCAGAAGGGAGTAATCACCAAGATCCTAAGTTGTCAGAAAGAAAAATGCACAGAATAACATTAGGTAGAATTATAATAGACTTCTTACTTTCATGAAGTCTACATCCAGAGATCTTCAAATCACCTGACCCTTGAATCTAATGCAATCAAATTTCACACTAAATTGTTGATTAGGGTCTCTCACTAAATGATTACTTCTACATCCAGTTTTGAAGTCCAATGGATTTACATTCATACTCAAGAATTTTTGTGCCCTATCTCACTTAATTCCTAGAACAACACAAGCGGTAGTTATTGTCCTCATGACAAATTAGTATATGCCATAATGATTACATGTTAATTACACCACAATAACAAAATAAATAACTGATAAATGACTGTGAATAGTATGTCAGGAAGAAATGTTGAGGCTGAAGACCTAGCATGAGATCCACAGTGTCATTAATGGACAGTTGCTAATCTCTAAGTATTCATTTTTTTCTAAATATCCAACGTGGGAGAAGGCACAGAAGATTCTGTGTTAAGTTGTTTTCCAGTGCCAAAAAATGTAACAATAGTAAAAGAAAAAAAATCATGGAATTAGATAAATAGAAGACCCTATTAAATGAGTATTCTCTAGTGTGTAAATGCTCAGAGATGCAAATACTCATTCAAAGAAAAGCTACATGCTATTTATCATTCAGCAGTCCTTGAGGGATAAGTCATTGATGGCAGCATGCTTTTTCCCCAAAGGAGAAAATAGAAGCTAAGAGAGAACTGGGGTGCATTCCAACCTCGGGCATAAATGCAGAGCACAGTAGCCCACTAGGATTTGCAGTTACTGTCAAAGGAAGCGGGTGCAGAAATATAGACCAAGGGCTTTGTAAGAACATCATATCCTGCCATGAGCTTTTCAACTTTCCATGTTTATGTTCTTTCTATAACCATCTCTCTTCCAGTGAGATCATTGGTTCTATCCTGAGCCTGAGTAACTTGAGTCTGGGAGCAGAAAGGAAAGGGTAAACTAGAGAAGCTGAGCTCACCCTTTAACAGTTCTGGTGAAGAGTAAGTGGTAGAGAAAATCAGTGGAGTGGCGGAGGCATATGGACAGCCTGAGTGCTGACAGGGGCTGGGATTGTCCTGGGGCAAAGTAGCAGCAGGGACCACTTCGGGTGTATGGTGGCCCATGACATCGAGGTCAAGAATGGGTATAGGTATAAAGCTCATATTAATTGACTATTCTGTTCTTCAAAGTGAGCAAAGAAAAACATCTCTAAAAATGTTTTAAGTGAAATTATTAAAGATCATCTCTATAGTGACATCATGAATAATAAAAGCAAGGATCCTTACGTTCATTATTTTATAAAATGATCACATAATTTGTTATGCAGATTTAGACAGTTTTGACAGTGCAGGAAGATGTTCACCTCATCTCAAAACAATAAGTATAAACGGGGACATGTAGTCTCACTCTCTATAATGCCCTTTGCTCATTATCTGTCACTTTATCTGATCCAGTTTTACAATTCTAGAAAGGTAAAAGAATGGAAATCTTATGCCTATTTTATAGATGAGGAATCTGATGCTTAGAGCAATGAAGAACCTCATTCATTTTCTAGAGAATGATGGGTGAACTTATAATACTGAAAATTCATACTCTGATGATTTAAATATATGTATGTACACACACACAAAGAAAAACATTAAAAAACAACTTAAGAATCAAAAGGTCTTGTGCATACGAAAGTAGTATATTGAATATGTGGAATTTAACCTTTCCCAGGTACGTTTCATAAGATATTCAAGAATGGCTGAGCAGATGTGAGATCCATCAGTGTTGATATTCCAGATTGGGCCCGAAACCCGAGACACCCCCTCAAGTGGTAAGATTCATTCAAGTGGACACACCCTAGGTAATGTCAAACTAGAGAAGTTACACTTTTGCCACCCTGCGTTCCTACGGAGGATAAAGAAGGTACTGCTGGCAAGCTGGGAACCCATCAAACAGCCACAAAACCAGAAGGTCACACAAGTATTCTTGCTATTTAAAATACAAGCATAAATCAGTTCTCCCTCCCCTATTATTATAAGTGCTTGGGATTCTCTGTTGAGGCAGTTCTTGACTCAGCTCATATCACAAGTCAGAATGTTACAGGGCAGGGAGAGGGACACCCCAGAATTTTTAAACCTGTTTTTTTTTTAAATGAGTTTTGCTATTTGTCTCATTAAGACAAACATATAAGACCTTTAATGGAAAGGAACTTTAATACAATTAGGGAACAATACAGAAAAGACAGAATATAGTTATTAAGTTAAGCACTTAAAGTTACCCATCTCCTTGAGGGTAAAAGTCTAGCCAAATAGGATTGGCCCAAAGTAAGGCCCAAAAGCCTGCAACAAGTCGAAAGGACATTTTAGTAGGGACCCATAGAAAAGGGTCGGAAAGAGTCAGACAAATCTGGGAGGAAAAGAGCAAAATCAAAATCAAGATGGCAGCTGCCATTGCTAACCTCCCCACGGGTCTCTCATCCACATCTGTTTTAACTAGTTCAAGACCAAGAAGCAAGTGCAGTTTTTTCCACATGTTCCTTTGCTTTACGTGCTTGCTCCACGTCTCCTTGCTGCTCTCCATCTCCCTTTTTCCTGTCTTCTCCTGTCTTTTGTCCCCAATTTTCTTTCCAGCATTTTCTTCTTTTTTTCTTTTCTTCTTTTTTTAAAGATTTAGTTATCTATGCATACACAAGCACTGGGGTACAGGTCAGCGGTGTGGGGGGGTGAGAGGATTCACCATAGAGAGCGGGGAGCAGAACAGGCAGATCAACGGAAGTACACTGCTGAGGGAGCAGCGGGCACAGCAGGGAGGTCTGCTGTGCCATGTGGGTCCCCTCCCCGGCCGGCAGCAGGGATCGAACTCGTGCTGCAGTGGCTGTGTTTTGCTTCATAGTGCGTTGCTCAACCCACTGCGCCACCAGGGAGGCCCTCCAGCATTTTCTTATCCTGCTCAGCTTTACCCTACTTAGGGTGGGACTGGGATCCTGGAACTTCCCCTTTTCCTGAGGACCACCCTGTCACAAAAAGGGTAAGTACGATGCTATTAAACAACCTAAGATTTCCTAGACAGGACAGGAGAACTGTTGAAGATGCATGTTCAACTGCTAGTCAACTGCAAGTCAAAAGGAAGAGACAAAGGCTGGCGCCTGGGAAGCGAAAGCTTATTTAGAGACTAGGACCTGAGAGACAGGCAGATGCCTGTTCTTATGAACCATCCTCCTGATTAAAAGAGGCAATGACGTTATATAAACGTGAGGGAACCAGGACTGAGAACAAAGGGGTTAAATTTTACCCGCAGAAGAGCGGGTTAGGGACAAAGAAAAGTGGACTCGGCTGAACTGCACTGGTCAGACACTGGGCTCTTCAGACATGAAGTAAGAGGAGGTTTTTCTTCAAATAACTGGAGTTTTGCATTTCTGGTTGAGCACCCAGCTCCTCTGGCTTCACAGTTCCTAGTGAATCTTGTAGCTCAGCACAAATCAAGGTTGTTGAACTTTTACCTCCAGTTGTGCTCTGTGGTCAAGTCTTAGATAAGGTGTAGATAACTTTGGTTTTTGTTTCTTTAATTTTGTGCTCTTAGGGTCTGAACACAATTTAACCCTTTTGTCTCAGTCAGAACTTCAGAGAAGAGGTGAAGATTCCAAGACTAGAATTGAAAGAAACATGAGTTCAGTATTGACCCATCTATTGAATGGAGAGAGGCCTTGGAGTCTGTGTCTGAGGCACAATGCAAACCAGAGGCCAGTCTCCTCAGGCTTCCTGTTCCATCCGCCATGCTTCCCTCAAGTAATAAGTAGGACAGAAATAGAGTGGATTCATTATAAGTGAGTGTGGGGTTACACTGTACTTCCCCAAAATTCATATGCTGAAGTCTTAACCACTAGTAACTTAAACCATTAGAGAGAGGGTCTTTACACAGTCAAGTTACAATGAGGTCATGAGAATGAATCCTAATTTAAAGGTTGCTATCCTGATTAAAAGGGGAAATTCACAGGTGCAGGGAGAATGCCATGTGAGGATGGAGGCCGAGACAGGATGAGGTTTCTGCACTGTAAGGAAGGGTGGAGATCACCAATGAGTCACTAGAAGGTAGGGGAGAGTCTAGGAAGTTTTCTCTCATGGTCCTCAGAAAGCTCCAACCACGCTGACAACTTATCTTTGGCTTTAAGACTCCAGAACTGTGACCAATACATCTCTGTTGGTTAAGTCACTCAAATTGTGGCATTTTGTCAGAATAGGTCTATCAAACTAACACAACAAGCTTGGTGTCAATACACTGTGTTGCCGCAGTGTCTGGGAACCTCCAGAGTGCAGTGTGGATCTGCTTACTCTGTGGCAAAGGCTGTCCCCCTGCCCCAGCCTACCCGCGACACAGGGATTTTTAACTCTGGTTGTATTAAGAGTCCATAACCCCAGCACACCAACAACACACATGTCATTCTAAACAATAGCTTCACTCTTTCCTCGCTTCCAAATCATATTCTTCAAACAACCTGCACAGAACTCCTTTACTCCGATGCCAAGAGCTGACTGTGCCTATATCTCTAGGTAAGCCTGAGTCCAGCATTTATAACAACTGTGAACTTTAGCTTGAGGTGACTTCTCCCCTTTTCTCTATCCCTTATCTCACCTCTATAGAAGGCTGGGCCAGAGAGACGCTCTGGAGGTTGTATCAAGCAAACTCTAGGACATGCAACGATGTCCTCGGGCACTAGGCCAGGGCATTTTATACATGCACATAGAATTCCCTTCTCTGAGCTCAAACAGCTTCAGTTGCTTCAACATGAATACTACTTTCAAATCATTTTAGTAACTGGTACAGCATATTATTGGTTTTTTCCTCTTTTTCTTCTAGCAGGACGATGCAAATGACTCCAAAGAATAGGGAACTCTAAATTTGGAAATTGGAAAAAAAAGCTCTTGGTCTGAGTCTGAGGAGAATGTCTTGGCACCAAAGGGGAAGCAATGTGACCTCAATTTCTCTTTGTTTTTAAGTGCAAGATGTTCAGAGGCCTGCTTCTGGAGCAGTTTTCATCTTATCAGAGGTTGTAGCTTCATAGGACTGCTTAGCACTGGAAGTTCTGTACTAGGCAGTACCAGCCCAGAAGTTTGGAGCACTAAGATTGAGATTCCATTCATCAAAAGAGAAAACACTGAATCATTTCCAGATTAAATAAATCCTGACAATGTATTCTTGACCAATACAAAGTAATGCCACCAAATCGGGCTGGGCTCACTCTCTAAGTACTTTCTAGAGCTACTGCACCATAAGTAAACATGATCAGAACACTTAGCGTAGAGTACCTACTTCTGGGTGTGCTATGACAACACTTCAAGACAAAATAGCATTGAGCATTTTATGTGCCCTTACTGTCACACCAGTGTTTCAAATGCTCTTCATCTACACTTGTGGGTCAATCTTCACAATAACTTTGTGAGACCAGTCCTTTGTTATTCCCAACTTATAGAAGGGGGTCTGAGGTCAGACAGGATGGTAAGTAAATGGCTCAAATGCACAGACAAGTAAATGGAGAATATGAAGCAAGCTGGTCACAGAACTCACCACCCTGAACTGCTCCTCAGACTGGCGGCCACAACTGTGGTTGTGTTTTTCTCCCTTCCCTTCCCTCATTGTGAGCTTGGAAGTCACTCTTCCTCTTTCAGCTCTGTCTTCTCATCACCTACATTTAATGGTTGTTGTTGGATGACTCAAACTCCCTCAGGTTCCCATGTACCAACTAAGAAACTGTCCCTCCCTCCACTGGAGTTTTTTAGTTTTTTTATTGGCCATGTCTGCCCTGTAGTTGTTTTAAATCTTAAATCTCCCTCCCTTCTCTCACCTATAATTTCTGTTTGTTACAAAATTCATGACTGAATTATGTCTGAAATGTCCCCACAGTTACCTTATTCCCTTGCATTTCATAAGGTTTTCTCCATAAACATTCATGGAATAACCAGAGCATGTTCCATGGCATGATATGGAATTCAAGGCCTTCTAGAGACCAGCCTTGGCCACCTTCTTCCTTCCCCCTCTTATAATGGGATCTTTGACAATACTCAGTGGGACTGGAGAGGATTGGGAATGTATTCTAGAGTAGTTAATTTAATATGCTTCAGAATCCCCTAAAGTACTGACTAAAATACAGATTGCTCGGGTCCAATTCAGAGTTTCTGATTCAGGAGTTCTGGGGTAGGTTCTGAATTTTGTTACTCTTAACAAGTTCCCTGGTCATACTATTGTGCAGAATTGGGGACCACACCTTTGAAAAGCAAATGCTCTAGCTTTCAGTCCTGGAGACTAGCAAGTATTTTAAGTAAGAAAGAAATAGGCAGATAAGTAAGCAGTTCCCTGGTGGAGAGGGGATGGAGGAAGTCACGCCTCCTGACTTATATGGGTGATGGCAGCATCTGGATGGTGAGATATATCTAAAGATAAGGAGAAAATTTGGGTTGGACCCAGAAGATAAGCAGTTACACTCCATCTCCAGATGTATAAGGTGATTTGGATTCACATCATGAAAGGAGGCCCCAAATCTCATCAGTCCCTCAATCCCACTCCCAGGGACCAACCATCTTACTATTCTTAAGCTTCTAGATCATTGGGGCTGCTTTGTTTGCTCTCTCCATGCAGCTGTGCAGTATTGTGGGGCTCAGTGACCAGGTAGTGAGACTTCAGACTTGGAGTCTGAGGAATTACTTTTCTAAGTAGCAGGGCAGGAGAGAGTAATTCTTCCAGAACCAGAGAAACATAAAATTTCCCCTCCTATTCCCTTTGACACCAGGTGTGTGTGTGCTATTAAAGCATCACAGTTTCAAGGATGGAAATAACAAAACAAACCTTTTCTTTGGCTCTAATGTTGGAAAAAGATTTCTATATTGTAGACTTCTGTCAATACAAAAAATAGCTTCCCCCATGTGTCCCATTCCTTCAATGCTAAGAAAGCAGTTTTTAAAAGGCAGAAACAGATATAGCAAAGCAGGGATTTCGTCAAACTCTTAACAAAATCTGGAAGCATCACTGCTCCGAATCTTCTTTGGAACAAAGTGTTAGAGGGAGTGAGGAGAGCTTAGAAGATGCAAGTCACACACAGGTATGAGCCAAGGTGGAGAGGGTGAGGACTGTGGAAGGAAGATATGGTACTGTTAAGACAAGAGACCCAGGTTGCAAAGGGAAGAGGAGATGGAGGATCCAGAAACCAGAATGGATTCCGGCAGGAAAGCAAGAGGTGGGGGCCTTTGGTTGGGAAGTGGTGGCAGGAAAGAAAAATGAAGAAAAGTGTTATTGCAGAGGTTATTCTGGTGAAAGCTAAAGAGGTTAGATCAAGAGATGTCTGGTAGAGACAAAAAAAAACCAAAAAACAAAAAACTCTCAGCAACCAAAAAGACCAGGATTGCACAGCAGGAAACCCAACAGGGGACATGAGAGGCATCAGAACAGCCCTGCCAGTACAGCTCTGCCTTGCAATGTGACTTGCTTCCTTGCCTTTAACTGTAGTTGCGTTTATAAATGCATGGACACTTTTAAATGTTCTTGGAAGGCCTCCTAGCTCTCAAGCACATGAAGAAGTACATTCTTGCATTCATTCAGTCTGCAAAAAACATCATCACATACTATTACTAAGTAGTTGGATGCCAGACCCATAATAGTAAGTGAAAACAAACCTACCCTTTAAAAGGACCAGGGTCATGAGCTGCTAGGATCACAGAATGGGAAGATTTGGGGGCTGACCTAAGTTAGGCTAAATAAGTTATTTATACAAAGACACTTAATAAGAGCTGGAGCTGAACTCAGCTGACCAAGTCCTCAAGCTGATCTATTATTCAATAATGCAGTCAGCTCAAGGATGCACTTGTAAACGTTTCATTCATTCAAAACTGTTCCTGACAGCAAGCCACCCAGGTCAATGTAATACAGAGCACAGAATTATGTGATTATTGTACAGGGGGGTAGGGGAATGGGACACTGTCAGAAGAAGGGGAGTCCACTGCAGGAGGCAAGAGGGGGTGACTGAGCGAGGAGAGCTAAAGTGATATCAAAAATTAAATTTAAATGATACAGGGACATGTGGAGTCGGTCTGGGTGAGGAAAGGTCAGGGGAGGGGGGTATGAGTCTAAGATTATGCTTTGAGTGCCTGAGTAGACAGCTTCAACATTGGCACACTGAGGTAACAAGAAAAGGAAGGGGCTGGGGCGGAAATAAAGAGTTCATGTTGAGCCACTGGAGTTTGAGATCCTTTGAGTCTCAAGTGCAAGAGAAAGTTCTGAACTGGAAATATACAAGTCATAGAAACTTAGGAGGTAGTTGAAAACTAAGAGTAGTTGGTGTCAGCTAAAGGAAGGTTTTTACTTAGATATCAAAATGTTGCTTCTTCACCAAAAAAACTTAGAAAAAAGAATGGGGAATAAAAAATTACGTCAACTAGTTAGACTAGCTAGTATTTTAAAAAATATTTTTTTTTTCTTTCTCAAGCATTACACAAATCCTCCTTTGACTGTAATCTCAAGTATCTACACAGAATCACAAGGAGCACTGGTGTTTACCAACTATACTCAGCATAAATGCTAGGGGGTTGCTCATCAACTGGTCAAACCCCTAAATCCAGAAGAGAAGATAAATGATAGCTCAGGGGCACAAGGTGATGTATTTTATTCACATTTTTAATCGGTGCCTCTAAAAAATAATCTTAGTATGTTTTGTAAACTGTATAGTGCCAGGATGTGACGCTATTACTCTCCCTCTCTTTATAACGATGGAGGTGTTAAGAGAGTGGGAGATAGGATTGTTTCCCCATCATTCCGTCATGAGCTCATGAGAGTCAAAGCAGAGCCCGAACACGAGTCCTTCATTTCTCTTTTATGACCAAGTTTCTCCAGGCAAAAAATAAATGATGACGCACACCCAACTTTTATGTTCCAGTAATTCTCCCAGCAGTGATCTAAATAGCCGTTTATTAACCAGATGGCAGCCCTGGTAGAAACAGGGAAAAGAGCAGGTGCCCGATATTAAAACACACACACACATACACACACACACACAAAACCTTGCACACCCAAACGTGTGTTTTTCACTATCTCCTTCCTAGGGTTTCAATGGTTTCCAACATTGGAATTAAAAATCTCCTAAAACATTTTCCATCCTAGTCTCCGTGTTTAAGCTGCATATAAGACAGCCCACATCCAGTCTCGTTCCAGATCCACCTCTACTGTTGACTAGTTATTAACTTGGATTTCTCCTTCACCTTAGGCCTTCAGGTCTTCATCTGTCAAGGGTGACAGTTGAACTAAATCATTTGTAAGATTTATTTCTCTTCTAATAATGTACAAGGTCTCAATGGTTAAGATTTATTTCATCTAAAATATATTTTCTGGAAATTAAAGTTTTGTGTAATACAGAATATGTTTGATCTTTTCCTGGGATGGAGGTTCTAAAAAAAAAAAATCCTTAGAATTTCTCAAGTTACAGGAGTGTCTTTGTTTTTCTTTTTATGTCTGGTGCTTAAACCATACCTAAATGTAGAGTAGGAGCTAACTTCTGAATTCTGCCAGAAAGACCAAATATGTGTTTAGAGAGTTGGGTTCTTGAGCACTGGGAGAGTGGAGGGAAGCTAGAGAATGTGTTCATTCACAAGGTCAGTGATTCAATCAACCATGCCTATGGAATGTACTCTAGACACCATAACTCAGATAAGCTTCTTTATTGGGGAACATATGAAGATACCAGAAAAAACACATGTCTTGATTTCACAGAGAAAGGCAAGGACATTCCATGTTTGGGACTCCATTTGACTGGTCCTGATATATATACTTTATAATAAAACTATAACCCAAAGTACTGCATTTCTCTGAGTTCAGTGAGTTGTTCCAGAAAATTATCAAGCCTGAGTGGGTTATAGGAATGCCACCCCAATTTTCAGCCATTTGATAATATGTAAAGGTGGTCCGGGGTCCCCAAATTTGTGACTGGCACCCAAAGTAAGGGCACTCATTGAAGGTTGTGCCCTAACTCTGGTGAGGTAGCATTGGGATTGAACTGCAATATTGCATGATCCAGCTACTGGGTAATAATTGTGATTCACATATGGCCTTGGACAACTGGATGAGCCCTACTCACCTTGTTCAAGGACTCTCTGACTTACAGTTGGTGTGTTCTCAGCAGCAGCCTACCTGTTATGTGATTATAAGAGATCAATTTCTGTCATCATTTAAAAATATGTTTCTGCTAGTGTGATGAATTACATGAAAAACTGCTATGAAATAACAAGGAGTACACACTTATGCACAAGCACCTCCTCACAGGACTGAAAAAAGAAACATTTTCTTGCTATATTAAGCAGCTGTTACAAAGTTTGGGGAAAAAATTCTGGGGGGCAGCTGTCATCATTCAGGTGTTGACTAGAGCCCTGCCTAATATATCATCTCTTTAACCATACTCTGTGGGGCTTATTTTTATCATTCTCAAGCTATTCAAATGTTGGTCATCCAGAAAATTCATTCCTTTTTTTTCCTTCCTATAGGCACAGGGACCAGAATTGAAATCACTGACATAGCTGAGCCAAAATATATTTAAGAATATCTTTTTGTTCCAATGTAAACTCAGTCTCCAAGCTCCTATACAGTTATAAACATCAATTCATTGATCACAGCCAGCAGAAAAAGACAATCTAGGATTTGTGGGTGGGGGGAGTCAAATTAGGTTCTAAAGTTATTCCTATCCTCCATGACACTTTTGTAAAAGACCATGGACCACTTCAGTGGTTGGAATGGGCTGAATGTATGTGTCCTTCCAAACTTTTCTATGTTGAAGTCCTAACTTCCAATATGTTGGTACTCAGAGGTAGGGCCTTTGGGATGTAATTAGGCTTAGATTAGGTTATGAGGGTGGGGACCTCATGATGAGATGCCCTTAGAAGAGGAGACTGATGATTGATCTCTCTCTCTCTCTCTCCCCTTACATTGAGAATAGGTCATCATACCTATTAGTCAGGAAACAGCCCCTCATAGCACTGAATCTTTCTAGTACTTTACTTCAGACTTTTCAGATTCCAGAACCATGAGAAACTGGTCTGCTGTTTAAGCCATTCAGTCTGAGATTGTTATGGTAGCTCCAGTGGACTGAGGCTGTGGAACTCAAATTCTGTGTTCTCTGAGTCATCTGGAGGTGTTTGCTCCCAATGCAAGATCTTGGAACCCTTCACCCAGAGATTCTGAATCAATAGATACAAGTTGTGTCCTATATCCCTGCATGAATCAATGGCTCTACCCATTCCAGCACAGGTGATCTGCAAAACCATATAGAAATGCTTTCTATTGTTTCTACCCATAGGTCATCACAGGCAAGGCACCAGCACATGCTGCCCACAGCTGACTGTGTTTATAGATCTAAAATGGAAACACATCAGACCCTCTAGAAGATCTGTGGCATAATGTTAGTGAGCACTGAGTAATCATCATGGGTGATTTGTTATAAAAAGTGATCAAAGACTCCTCCACTATGCACATGCCAATCAAGACCAACTGATCAGGGTTTGTTTTTTCATTTGGAAAAAGGTCAAGCAGCTGCCTGTTTGCTTTTTTTCTCCCAGGGCCATTTTAGGAAGTTCATATGTTCTAAACAGCTGCTCACAAGTAGAATTGATCCTTGCAGAAAAATGACTGTGGGACCACACTCCAGAGGTGACATATGTTAGACCTTTTCCTCTTTTTGATTTCCTTTGATGGGAAAAAAATATGAGTAGATTCTCTCCTTTAAGTAATTTAAAATCAGGATAAAAAAAGTATTTTGATAATGATCATCAAATTTATATAAAGTATTATGTTTATAAGCCTTTCATCTTGTCAATCTCATGACAAATATTTATATATGACTTTTAACATGAAGGACCTCACCTTCCTTATTGATTCAACAGTTTGCATTTAAAAAAATTCATGCATCTATTTTGTTGTTTCTGTGATAATCCTTTAAACAAAAAAGACATACAACACCACTCCCTGAGATAGTATTCAGCTCAGAAATGGTCAAGGAGAATGGCCTGGCTTCAAATCTTAGCTCCCCTACTTACTTGCTATGTGGCTATGGCTTGGGCAGCTTAGCCTTGCTGAGCCTTGTTTGCACATCTACAGAATGAAGATAATTATGCCCACCTTATAGTATTGTATTAACAAATGAATATTATAGGATTAACAAATTAATGTGAAGTGCCTGCCACATAGTAAAAATTATTTAAAAGTTTGTAAAATAAAATTAAGTTCAACACGAATTTGAGTGCTTATCACATACAGGTACTGAATAAAGACATGGAGAAAGGAAGTTTACACCACCTTCCCTAATCTCGAGGAAGGTCCAGCATAGGATTGAAAGGGAGACAAAAGACCTAACAAACAAAAGACAATCTCTCGGGTCCCATCAGAGAACAGTCAAAACACACTGGTCTAGGCAGAAGGGAAAGGAAGGAGATGGGAACAAGCGGAGATTTAAGAGATGAGCAGAATCTGCCATGTAAACTGAAGAAATATGAAAGGAAAAAAGCAGAATTCTGGGCCAAGGGTACAATATGTGTGAATAATAATAGTAGTGCATATTTCACACCAGAACTTTGCTTACTTACTTGCATTTCATTGAATCCTGACCATCGTACTTCAAGGTTGGCTTCATTGTTACCATTTTACAAGTTAAAAACTGAGACTTAGAAAGGCTTACGGTATATTTTTCTAGAATATACCCTAAGTGGCAGAGCCCATCTGTTTCCAAGACTGAAACTGTGCAGACTGTTTATCAGGCACCCCTCAGTGGTGGAGACAAAAGTCTGATACAATCAAGAATTCTGTAAAGAAAGGAGAGTGTTAGGGAAGGAGCTAGAAGGAGATGGGTGGTAAAGAGAATGGCAATTCTTGTGCTGATTTTGTTTTTAAATAAGACAGACTTGAGCATGTTGATAAGTGGAAAAGTCAGTGGAGAGAGAGGATAAAGATACCAGGGACTCAGGGGTAAGTGCAGAGGCAACCTCCTGCGAGTCCCCAGAGGTGACAAAGCTACCACAGAGGTTGAGCAGCTTGTTCTAAACAAGGAAGAAGGAAAGGTAGAGGTAAGTTTATATGTGATGAAAAGGGTCAGAAAGTTGGGGTTCAGAGCAAAATGTGGGCCCTCCTATCTTAGACTTCCATGTCATCTGAGGAGGAGGCTGTTCCTACTCCTTGACTCCACCCCCACAAGACTCCAAGGCAGGCATCCACCATTCTCCTTCACCCACCTTATGCCCCGGGTACACTGAAAGTGCAGCAACTGCTTATTAAAATATTAGCTTGCATCTGTTCTTCTCCTTTGCCTTTGCTATTTGAAGTAGGTCATTTAAGGTAGTATTTCTTTGACTCAGGGATTTTTCTGGCTAGGGAAACAGAAGCTATCTGAAGATCATAGCTCCTGGGAAAGAATAAAATCATTGAAGAAACTATGAAGGGGGTCTCAACATCTAGAGGGGAGGGGGGACTATTTCCCATGAAACTGAAAACATATGGAGGAGGCTACTGAGGAGAAGCAGAACAGACAGATCTGTAAGATTTTGGGCAGTGATGAATGCCTTGCTTGCCTGGGGAGCTGAACCCCAGGCAAAGAATAGTTCTTGGTAGCAATAGATTCTCCTGCCCAGGTATGGATGTATTCCACAACAGTGGCCCATAAAACCCAGGCAGGTCCTGGACTTGGCCTGACAGAGAAGGTAAAGTCTAATATTAAATTCACCACCCAGGATAGGAAATCAACGTTAGATTTAGGTTGATTTAATAATAATAAAAAAAAAAATAGAGGCATATGTCTTCAGCCTTTGAGTTAATAGGTTACAATTCAATACATTGTCATATTCAATACATTGTTCACCTGCTTCTCCAAATACAAACCAGCATTTTCTCCGTTCTTTGCTCTCACTATCCACTGGTTCTGTCCAGAAACAATCAAATTCCACTTTCCAGGTCTAATCTTTATTCTTTAGGAGGGAGGAGGGGTTGTCCTTTGTCCCCCATCCTTGTTCGCCTACGCTTGCACACTTCCCTCACTCTGCAGGCACCCACAGACCATCTCTCTCATTACTGAACCCTTCCAACCTCCTACTATGATGATCTTCTTGCACTCAGTGGGTTCGCACAAGGTGAAGCACCCATCTTCTGAGTGCCATCTAAATGCCACCTGGGCACAGCACACTGGTAAAATACGGATGCTAGTATCTTCAGGACTGCAGAAAGCCTTAGTGAATTGGGGTGCTGGTTGTTCTCTGCAGACACAAGGGATCATTGTACATGGATGGGTGTTAAGCTAGATGTCATTTGTCATCCTATCAGTGTGGGCAAGAATAGAAAAACCCATTTGTACCCATCAGGATGTTGCAGTTGTATTCTCTCAATTGTCTTATTCTGAATTTGCACCCCTTTATTTCAATGAGACTGGGAAGTTTTTGCAGAGGAGCCCAGCTCAGATGCCAAGGTGTCTTCTCAGAGTCACTCTCCATTGGCTGCACATGGGCGATGCCACAGGGATCTTCAGGCTTTTGCATTTTTAACAACCAACAAGCCGCAGAGGGAGGGGCTAGTCGAGATAAGCAGTGAGGGTAGTCTGGGGTCAAGAAAAGGTTGTATTTGTTTCCAAAACCAGCCCATTGCAGGCAAGCCACAGGGATCTTAGAATGGGGGGAAGTGACTGAGGCAGCCAGCCAGCTGGACCATGAGGCCTGGGTGGGGTTCCCCTTCGCTGTCACTGAAGCTGGTGACCTGGCCTCAGTCACCTGACCGTGCTGACCTTCCATTTCCTTATTCCAATGGGGAGAAATGATTGTCCTTTGGAACTTACAGCATTGTATCATTTTGATAACAAGGTCATTTTGTCATTATAACCTTTTGTCATGTTGATAGCAAGGCCATATAAGTTTACAGAAGAGACTGAATGAGGTAAGGGAAATGCTGTATATACTGTAATGTATTAATGAAATTGATCATGATTAGCAATAATAGAAACAGGTAATTTCTCTGGGTCTCCTTCAGTAAAGACTTTCTGCACTGAAAGGTGGGAGGATTATTTGCTCCTGTACTGCCCTGAACAGTTGAACCTGTTTCTTAGGACTTTCCTGCCTTGCTCTGCTTCTTAGTTTGTTCTCTGTAGTTGGTTCCAGCCCAAGAGCTGACTTCTGCTGACAGCAGCAATAGGATTAGTTTTTCCAGAAGACAGAAGGAGAATGCAGTGATTTAGCAACACAATAAATCCCCAAAGGTTACTTGGGCTGGGGGTGGGGGCAGGCTGTGGCATGTGAGGAACCTTATAGGGGAAAAAAAACAAAACAAAACAGCTCCTTTGGAAACAGTAGAGGGTAGAGAGAATTTCATCTCTTGCAAGCTTTTTTGCATTCCCATCTCTCCCCACCAGCAATGTGAGAAGCGATGCTGACCTCTAAGGTCCCAAATTTCTGGTCAACCAAGGCAGCTGTGATACAGTCAAAGCAGGTTAACTTCCAACCCCAGCTCGGAGTTGAGGAGTACTCGTGGTTTAACCAAGCAGACCAGAAGTTTGTTGTATAACGGACCTCCTTTTGGTGGGCAGTACTCCACACCAGGGAAAGTGTGGTCTGACTTGTCCCAGGGGCATCTGGATGTGTGAAATTGGACCCTGACAGAAGTCACTGATCAGGAGGAATGGACCTGAGGAAGGACATGAGGTCTCACCAAGCCTCATCCCCAGTGCTCTCCTTCACTGACTTCACAGGCCTCCTTGCCTTCTAGAATACTCATCATCCCCAAGTCTTGCCTCCCTCAAAGTCTTGCACTTGCTTGTTCCCTCCACCTGAAAAGCCATCCTCCTATATGCACTTTCTCATTGCTTGATCCTGTAGCTAATTCATATTCTTGTCCAAATGTCACCTCTTGGGTGAGACTTCCCATGACCTACCTCATTAAAAATCTAAATTAACCTCTCAATGTCTCCTAGCATTCCCTACCTACCTTTCTTGCTAATTTTTTATTCCTGGTAGTTTTTACTCTCTTACATAAAATGCTATACTTATTTGATAGTCTCTTCTCCATCACAGATGATAAAATCCATAAGAAATTTTGTTGGTTTTCTTCACTCTTCTTTGTAGATGTGTACGTAGCACATAACAAGTTTCAGGAAATACTGGTGAGTGAATAAATAAGTATCCTAATTAATAATCTTATAAATTAACAGAAAGATTACCAAGGTCTTCAGTTTCATATAATATGGTTGGTAATCACAACTACATATATGAACTCTTGTAACAAAACTGTTTACTTGTTAAAAGGTAATGTTCTGCACTAGATGATCAGCAAAGCTGGTACACCTAAGTTCTGTTGATTGGTTTGCAGCTATGAAACTATATAAATTTATTTGGGCATCTTTCCTAGCCTTAGTCCCTACTGCAAAATAAGGAATTACACTAGATTCTTATGTCTCTTCCAAACACCCCCATCATGTAATACTAAAAGTAAGATAAGCACTGGGTTCAGATACAACAATAACAACAAAAATATTTACTGACTGTTTATATCTCTTAAGTCTGAGATATTTAAAAACTCTAAGGTAACAAAATATAGACTTTGGGTACAACAGAACTTAAAATTATCAGCAGGACATAAAAGACAAAAATATAGGTGAAATACTGTATATAGAGTGGGAATGATGAATTCTAATATGCACACCAGCTCTTTAATTTACCCTTGGTCTTCTGAAGATTTGAAAGGGTTAGATACTTGCCAGAGATGATCAAATAGCAACAGAAATTTCACTATTCTTTTCATCTTCTCCCCCAAACTGTGATCATGCCTATTTTTCAAAGAAAAATGACAAAACACCAGAAAGAAGACCCTAGTGTTGTCAACAGCTTTCCAGCTTTTCAGAGAGCTTATCATATTGTTCTCTTCCTTTTAAAAATATTAGTCTCCCTGTCTCTTTCAGAAAAGCTCTTCTATGTTAATGGTATAAAGAGAATTATGTCATGAGAGAGATGTCTTCCCTCATCCTGTCTAAGTTGTGTATAATAATTTATCTTAGTCCTTAAAAGTTGGTAACACCATCTCCCGATTAAATCCCCTAACACATTTGTTATTTTCATTTTCTTCTTATTTCTTGTTTCTAATCCTCATTTACTACCAAATACCAGTCACCTCTTTTTTTCTGGATTCAGGTATTACCTCTGTCAGATAAGGGGTTAAGCACAATAACATCCATGCCCTTTACAACTCTATCAGTTTGTCATACCTGGGTGTTTTTCACAAGAAGGAAATCTGTTTGGACCTCTCTAATCATTCCTTTTCCACACAAGTTGAAGTTGAAGAATCGAAGAAGAGCAAAAGAAGGAAAGTTGAAGTTGGGGGCCTCCCTGGTGGCGCAGCGGGTTGAGAGCTGCACTGTGAAGCATCTGCAGCCCAGCAGCGCAAGTTCGATCACCCGCCAGGGAGGGGACCCACATGGCACAGCAGACCTCTCCTGCCTTGCCTACTGGTTCCCTTAGCAGTGTATTTCAGTTGATCTGCCTGTTCTGCTCTGTCTCTGGTGAATCCTCTCACCTTCCGTGACTGTGACCTGTACCCCAGACTTGTATGCATAAGTAAATAAATCTTTAAAGAAAATAAAAAGAAAAGTTGAAATTAAAGAAGTCAGTGGAGGTCTTGGGGTCACAAAGCTACACACACTAGTGGACATAAACCATTGCTGGGTGTAAAAGTTCCAGATAACATCTGTGCAGTTATGGTGGGGTACAAGATACACTCCTATACAAAGGAGAAGATCTTGTAAGAGAAGATCAAGACATATAACAAAATTCCATAATTTCTAAATTCTAATAATCATCTACAACCAGCAAATGTTTTCTTCCTTTGCCACACTGGCAGAAAGTCACTATTTGCCAGAATTAGCCATCGCAGCAATTTTTGGAAAGAGGCGCATTTCCCAGTTTACTCTGATCTTGACCTTCCATCCCAATCACTAACTATGGCAGGTGAGATGATAAACTTAAAAACTGAGAAGTATTCAGAATGATGGAAAAGGTCTTTGTGGAAGTTCTCCCTCCAGCAAGCTCTCAGACTTCCAGATCCCATCCACAGGATGAAGGGCTGGAGAGACAGTTCCCATGTCTTTTCAGTCAGTTATTTCATTATATACCTAATCACTTTTCATTGTAAAAGAAATTTGGTTTGAATCTCTCTGACCTAATGGTAGCAACAGAACTTAAATACAACTTGAGAGATCATTTTATTTAGACACAAGAATAGATAACTTAAGAAATCAGTGGTCATCGATTCTTGTTTTAAGAACTGAATAAAGAGTCCAATAAAAGTCTACTTTGCTGAATCCTGCTATGCCCCATCTTGATCAACATGGAGCCAAGATCTCTCCTTTCTCAGTAGAAGGGGAAACCACAGCATTCCTTAGAAAATCACTGCAGAAGCCTGAGGGTGGTAATTAGTACATTTCCTGAGCTCTCTCTTTTTCAGGTTAAGCAACTTCAATTCCCTCAACCTGTCATTAAAGTACTGGCTTCATAAGCATCCTCTGTTTTCACTAGATTTCTTTAAACTGGAGAGTCCAAAAATGGACACAATACTTTAAAAATATCCAAATAATCTAGAATACAATCAAAGGTCACATTCACAAACTCAGAAAATTGTTCTTTCTAAATAATAAATTATAGCCAGATTTCTTATATTTAACACATTCAGATAAAATAAAATTAGAATTTTACATTTTCAATAAAACAAACCAAAAGTTCTGTGGCAGCATGACAAAATAATATATTTCATTTTTTAGAGACTTGTCACCAAAAGTGAAGCAGAGATGAGGCAAAATCTCAGCACATATTTTTTTGTTCTGTGAGTGGAGGTACAGCATTTGGGCAGATACATTATTAGAAGTATCTGGTGGACTTTTAGTGGTAAAGTAGTATATATAGATGTTGAGATAATAATGCACACTTAAAACTTATAAAACGTATATAACTGTAATTACTTCAATAAAAAGTTTAAAAATAAATAAAAGTATCTAGTGCCACAAAAGAGTCATGCTTCCTTGAAATATTAGTATAGTACAATACTAGTAAATTTGGATACCATTAATCATTCTAAAAGGCATTCATGGAAAAAGGTCACATGAACAGACTGAAGCCACTTAAGGGCTTCAATCAAGTGAAGGTCCATTTGCTGCAGTCTTTAAGCATATTTTAGGTGTTGAAATAGTCAGAGTCCATGATTTATAGTCCAGATATCTCATGTGAGCAAAATACATCTTTTAGGAAAATAAGTTGTTTTTTTTTTTTAAGGGCATATTGTATTTGTCTGTAAAAATGGGCATTTGAACTAAGAATGGGCATTACATAAATTCCCCTTTAAGATACACACAGAATTAAATTATATTAGCTGAGGAGTTTCTCATAGCCTTCTCATTTAAAAAAGGACTGGTTAATAAAATCATATTCATGCTCAAATACAAAAAAAAAAAAGGCTTAAGTCACTTTGGGTAAACCATTAAGAAATTTTTAAGAATTGATTATTGGTACCTACCATAAATTTAAAAGCTAACATGTCTTGTTGGTATTTTCTTTACATTTACTTAGGTGTTGGGAGATTTCAGATAAATTCAAACTGATTTCCCAGAGATGGTGTCTGATTTATACCTGTCAAAGACTGTACTATTTAAACAAGATAGTATAAGGGAAAACATTTAAAAGATGCTATGTTTTTTTATCCTACCTCAGAAAAATTAATCTCTCCTTAGCCTCTACTCCTAGAACTTTGCTTCATCTTTTGTAATTTTTAACACATGCTCTTTTCTACACTCAATCTATCATTTCTTATAGTAAGAATTGTCTTACTTGTACATTTATAACACTTTTTGCAGTGCTACATTTTAAATAAATATTTGGTTGTGTTTGGCTGAATAAAAATTATTAGAGAATATATCACAACAAAATGTGCTTTTGTTGTTATAAGTTATTTCTATCCAGAACTTCATCTGTTGTTAATACTTAGCCTCCTCTTTATATACATTTTGCTCAGAGACAATAGGAAACATCAGAAGTTAGGAGATCATTTTTTTCCCAGTGTTTACAGGGTTAATCTTTGGCATTTTCTTTAAGATATCGCCTTAAAATCCTGTATTCAAAATATATATTTGGATTTATAATTGGTAAGACTTTCTATTAAATAATCTAAATAACACCCTTAAGTAATAATCTTTAAGGTCTATATATAAAAAAAAAAAACCTAGGTAATTTTTAAGCTGTAAAGGAGTCCACAGAAAATAACTGCTTTATTATATCACTAATATCACCAATGATGCAACAGAAGTGCATGAGGGAAAGTGACTTTGCCAAGGTCACATCAAGTCAGTGAGTAAGTACTGAACAACACCAGGACTGACTCCAGATCACCCGACTCCCAGCTCAGTGCTATTTCTTTCCTTCCTTCCTGTCCTCTCCAATTTATTCATCCAGAACTAACTGACCAAGCAGAAACAATTGGGAATAGTCAGACCTCTATTAATAACAACTTGCTTTTATATAGTACTACATAGTTTAAAAAGCACTTTCTATATACTTTCTCTACTTAGAGCCTCCCCTGCACCCCAGGGACAGGCACTAATTCCCACTTATGATAAAGGAAGGCCTGGAAAGTCTTCCTGATATGTCCAAGGTCACAAAGCTAAATTTGAACCCAGATTGTCTTATTACAAATCTAATTCCTTGTATCTGTTCCAAAGATAAAAATGAATTAAAGAAAAATAATTAGTCTACTATAATCCTTATTTGCCAAAATTCAAAGAATTTAGTAATTTTTCAAAAAGTTTCTGAATATAGAGGATGACTTTGAAAAACTTGAATACTAACTTTAACATTTTCCAGCAAAGTGATGTAGATTTCAAGGACAAGAAAGGTCTTTATCACCTACTTACTTTACCTACCCTTTTGAATTGAGGGAACTAAAAATCCTCTATACCCGAGCCCCCAAAAGTAGAAATCCTGGGGTATCTTAAAGAACAAAATTTATCAAAAAAAAAGTCAGGAGTTCAGAAATACCTTCCCTTTGAAGCCATAAGAAGCCTGTTTCTTGGCATTCACAAAAAGTCCTGAGAAGTGCAGTGTGTACCCCAGCTTCATCAGGGTCAAGGAGGAAACTAAAGACAAGAACTAAATGTGAGCAGGAACACCAGGCAGTCTCCCTGGGACTGGCAGGGAAGGGCACATGGGGTTCTGTTGGGCGGGAGGAGAATTAGAAGACTAGCCATGAGGCTGGTGCGCAGATAATAACAAAGAATGAACACCACGCCCCACTGCATGAGGACAAGAACAACTCAGAAGGTTTTTGTTTTTCATTTTTAGAAACAGTGGAGAAATTACTTACAAGATGGAGGAGAGAGTTTTTGTGCCTTTCCTGGGGATGAAAAGGGATAGTTTTCTGCCCTGGACAATAGGAAGTTAAGTCTCATAGTGAATATGATCCGTTCTTTAGAATTATATGAGTTCAAGGTGAAATCTGAGTGATGTTTCAATAAAAGAAAGAAGGGAGAAAGGAGACCGCTTGCCACATGTGTATCAACCTTAGGTCTTTACAACCTTAGGTCTTTATATTCAGGATATATTAAAAAATACTATGAAACGTGCTATGAAAATTAAATAAGTATCACTATAGAGCAAGGAATTTATATTTTTATTCACACAGCTCATTTTCTACTGGGTATTTAATCAATGTCAAGTCACTGGGATTACAAATAAGAAAGGCATAGTCTTTGTTTTCATAAAACTCACATCCTTGAAAAAAAAGCTTTGGCATGTTCCTAAGAAACTGTACCAAAGTGTGGAGACTGCTGATTAGGTAGGAGAATCTCTTCTGGCACCAGGGTAAAGACTTCACAGCAGAGAAGGACCAAGAAACATTTTATTGAGATAATTACAGTCTAATTCTTTGTGGATATAAAAAGTTAACATACTTTTGGAAGATATTCTAAAGTCTCTTTCAAGTACTTTTGTTTTGCTTTTGATGAATAATGCAGTTCTTATTAGTACTATATTACTGGTAAAGAACTGATTATTAAACAATATATTTTTTATAGTTCTTAGCTTTCCCATAATAAACCATTTGCTAATAGTTAATTAAGTCAAGAAAACATAAATTTAACAGAATACGTTGCATTCTTAAGTGTTCACTAAAGACAACATTCTCCGCCTCTCCAAAATGTTTAAATTCTGCATTTGTACATCTGTTGTGTGCTTTCGAGACAATGTAAACATGGAACAGTCTCAAAAATATATTGCAAAATGGTGTAACCAAAGCTTCATTTGGGAAGTTCTTCCTTGAATTTTCTGGGGGTATTTCAATCTATTCTATACACTTCCAATTTAAAACTATAATCGCTTTCAAAAGTCGTAATGACAGGTCCAAGCCACCCCTCCTTATGTCATTAATTTAAAGTCCAGAGCCCTGTCCCTATGTCCAAGGCACAGCTTCTTCATTTGAATTATTGCTTATAAAGAAATTCTCAGGGGTTTTTAAAGCTGGTACTTCCAGATGTCTGAGACTCAGAACCACAAATTAAAAATTTTAATCATCTTTATAAATAACTGGTCTTTAGAATGGGGACTCAACATTAGTATGAGAATCAAGAAACCCAAGTTTCAGTACTGACTTTACCAGGATTGAGTCACTTTTCCCCTGAGCCTCGATTTTTTTCCCAGGTAAAATGAAGAAACTAAAAGTGACTTCCAAATTCTCTTCTGATCATAAAGATTCTGCTACAATGCTGGGAAGGTAGTAACTTTGCCAGTTATGAATCAACAAGATGATTTTTCTGGAACTTAATGCTTGAATTGTGAGAGCTGAGACACATTCCCAACCATGAAATTGAAGGCAAATTTAATCACTCCCACCCCCTTAGAGCCTCTAACATTTGTTAATATCTCTTTATGGTATTTACCATGTTATATCTTAAGCAGTGGTGTCAGTCTTACACACAAGCATCAAAGGTACAGGAACTGTGTCTATTCTATGTTTTGCCAATGCACGCAATACAGGATTCAGAATAAGAGACCAATGGATGCCTGGCCAGTAGAGGAAAGAATTAATAAGGTAAGGGCATTTTTTAAAATTGTCTAGGCAAGATCTTGATAACTTTCTTAAGCTTATACCTCTTTGAATATATTTTTATGGTATTTTCCAGGGAAAGAACACCATAATGATCCCCATTGTGTCTGGCATTCTAAGTATCTTTGTTGAACAGAGAAGCTGGCCAGAGGGCTGCTGAGAACACCACAAAAGACTAACTGCAGAAGGAGCCTCTGCGCAAGGTTATTTAGTGTCTTTTAAAAAATAGAGAGAATTCTAAGAGAGATTGAACACAGATTTTACATTCTTTTCTTCCTGCAACACCATTCAAAGTATAATAAGGGTGTGTGTGTGCACATTTGTGCTTGATAAATCTATAAAGACAGAGCAAAACAAGACAACAACCAAATTTTAGAAAAGGGGAACCAGCTGGTGAAGATATAAAGGGTTTAGCAGACCTGAGAAAGCTGGCTGCAGAAACTTCAAAAGTTTAAACAGTAGCATCTGTCTTGTCTAGATTTGGGTGAAGGGGAAAGGCATAAAATATCGAGTTGTTTTTAAGAAGGCATTATAATCTCAAACTTTCTCCTAAATGCTGGGCATCTGTAGAACTGCCTTCCCCAATCCCAGAATAGGTTCAGAGACCTATACTTTGCAGAAGATAGGACAGAAACTCTTTATAGAGAGGACAAACTGAGTACCACTTTGAGAACTGATAGAAAAAGTGAATATTTATACACTGATTATTGAAATTGGCAGAATCCTGACAACCAGATTTTTATCATTCAGGCAGAACAAAGAATCTTTTTGGTAGTCATTTAAATAATAAGTAATACCTAAACGTACTGATACTAGGAGTTCCACAATGAAAAGCTCACCGAGATTATCCTACAACAAAGATGACTGTTCATAAGTTCTACTCCACACCGTCTCCTAAGTATGAACAGGCAACCAAATATAATAACATCTATAGGGAATATTTAATACGAAAGATAGAAACCAGAGCAAACAAACAAATAAATAAATAAGTACAGAAAGCAGAGAAATAGGAGATGAAAACTTCTATAAGTATATATCACTAATAGACTTTGCGAGGTAGTAGGAAATATTTCCTCAGTGAAACAAGACAGCATATATAAAATGAAATATTCATAGAAAATCAACAAATGGATCTTGGAAAACAAAAGGTTGATATCAGAAATTAAAAACAAAAATGAACAAAAAAGGTTAGAAGATAAAGTTGAGCTTATTACTTAGGAAACAGGGAAAATGTAAAAAAATGGAAAATAGGAAATGAAACAAACAAAAAAAAAACAAATTTAGAATTTCAATATCTAAGTAATAAGATTTCCATAGATCTGGAACCAAGCAACAATAAAGGAGGAGAAACAGAATGTAAAATCACCAAGGAAAAAAAAAAGTCAGGAAAAATTTGTAGACACAAAGAATGTGAGTTTACACATTGAAGAAGGGTAAAAATAAAACTACAACAAGGCAAGTCACTGTATTTTTTGAACTCTGATAAAGTATATATCCCACACGTTTCCAAAGAGATAAAATCAGACATGTACAAAAAACAAGGAATCAAAATGGCATCAGATCCAAAGGGCAAAACGAAAGAAGACATAATAGTGTGGCCCAGTAAAAATGAAGGAAAATTATTTACAGCTAGAATTCTTTTCCTAGTTAATGACTGTTCAAATAAGAAGATATCTTCAGATATGCAAAGGCTCAGGAAGTCTACTACATATCATTTTTTCTTTTCTTCTGGAAGTCACTAAAAATTGTGCTCTATCAAAATAAGTGAGTGACCTAGGGAAAAAAATACAAAGTGTGCAGGGAAATAAGAGAGTCCAGCCAAGAGATTTTTCCAGGATGATGAAAAGGAGATAACAAAATCAAACCAGCACACAGGACACAAAAGGGGAAGAGCCCACAGAGAAGTAAGTCAGAAGTTTCCAAGAGGTTACTAGAAAAGAAGAACTTGATAAAATATCTGTGCCTCTGACTGTATTGAGACTCAGAATAATGCAGAAACTTGTAGCTAAATAGTGAAAAGTGTGTGAAAGTTGAGTGTGTCAAAAACAAAAACAAAAAATAGACAAGGATAAAACACAGAGGGAAAAAATCTTAAAATGGAAGGAAGAGTAATCGTTAATTTAACTTTGTCATGAAAAGTGTAGCCACACAGGGCCTCCCTGGTGGTACAGCGGGTTGAGCGCCACACTGCGAAGCATCCATGACACAGCAGCGCGTGTTTGATCCCAGGCTAGGGATCAAACCTGACCTCTCCTGCCTAGCCTGCTGCTCCCCTAAGCAGTGTATTTTAGTGGATCTGCCTATTTTCCTCCCCACTCTGAAAGGATTCTAGTGAATCCTTTCACCTCTGGCAACTCTGGCCTGTACCCCACCTCTTGTATGCATAAAAAAATAAATCTTCAAATAAAAAAGTATAGTCACACTAAATTCTTCTGACCTATGTGACAGTCCTGAGAAGCGGTGGGATGTAAAGGATGTTATGAGAATGTGATGAGAGAGAAAGATGAGAATTTTATTCCCACAGAGGTATAGCAATACAAAAAGCTGAGAAACTGAGAGGTAATAATAAGCATATTATTGAGAACGTAGAAGTAAATGCCAGTAAGAGCCGAAGCAACTATATCTGGAAAAAAATAGAATTGAACCTGGGGACAAGGAGCTGCTCTCTTTGATAATATACTTTCTATAATTTTGACAAAATAGTAAGTAAAAAAGAAAGAAAGAAGAAATCATCTCAAATTTTATTCATGTGGGGGTCTTCACATTTCTTTGGCTTTAGAAACATTTCTGGAGGAATGAGCAGCACAGGAGACTGCAGTGTGCTCCCTGATACCTCACATCTCTAGGAAGACAGGATTCAAGTGTCAGTACGAGATCAAAGACTTTGCTCAGAGAAAAGACAAGGTTGTCCTTGCCACGTGTCTGACTGTTCCTTATAGTTATTAGATGAAAATCATCTGCTGACTTTTATTTTCAAAATCTTGTTCATTACTCTTTCACCTTCCAGCCTGAGATGTTTTCAATAAAAGGCAGTATTTTAGATCCCAATCACTGAAGATGGCTGTCCAGGCTGGCAGGAAGTGTCTACTTGGATCTATTTTGAGACTTTACTCCAAAAGCAGTATCTTTGTGGAGTTACCACACTTCAGAGCTCCATGGTGAGTTATAGCTAAAGGTTCAGATGGAAGTATTCGAACACATTTAAACAACTAAGCAAACCTGAATCCAGCAGATACGGCAGAAGCCCATGGCTGTGATTTTATACCAGAGATTATAATGAGACAACGTTCCACTACTTACTACTAACTACAGTTTATTGAATGCTTATTACATGCTAGGCAGTGTAATAAGCAGTGTGGTAACTTTTTCATATATTACTTCACTTAATCCTCAAAACAACTCTATGGATAGGTATAATTATTATCTCTATTGTAGAAATAAGAAAATTTAGAGTCTGGGAGATTGGGAATCTTGCCCTTCAAGATTGTTCAGCTAGGAAGTAAACAGACAAAAATCCAAACCAGAATTTAGGTTCAGAAACTTCTTTGAATTTCTACCTCTGAAGAAATATAGTCAGAATATCAAAACATTACACTGAAAGTGTGGTGATGAGGCCGAAGACAAACATTTCTCACACGTGTCTTCACAAACTTAAGGACAGTAGTTAATATAAAATAATTGCAAAACACATGAATATAAGTACTTAGTTTTTGTCTTTCACAATTATGACATTTGATAATTATTTATAGTTTCAGGGAACAATTTTTGAGCCTGATACATTCCAATAAGACCCACTGGACCTTTTACCTAAAATAACAGTCTGTAAGTTTAAAGCAAAAAATAAAAAAAGATTGAGAGCCAAAATGAACAGAAATGAAACTTAGTGTTCCATTAACCAAGGGAAGTGTGTCAGCAGCAGAGGTTGGCAAAAGTCATAGAATGAAATACGAGCTCATAGCATTTCCTCTGGCTATGGCACAGGACCTAGAAGAGTGTATAGTACAACAAATATTTGCTAGGTGAATGAATTAATACATCTTTTCCTAGTTGCTACATGTGTAGCATGACTTGCGACCTTTTCTGACACTATCCCATCAGACTGTGCTTGCTTCCCCATGTCTCCGTTCATCCATTCTGCAAGACCAAGTTCAAATGCGAACTTGTTCTCTATAATCCCATGGATTAGATTTCTATATCTGGTATTAATGCAGAGGGGAAAAACCTTATTTATTCACTAGTTCTTGGCCTATAACACCTAGCCAAAATAGTTTACATAGAGGACATGATAGCAAAGTACATCTAAAACATAATCTAAATTTTGTCATCTAGGACTCTGTATATGTCTAGCTTCAAAAACTAGAGTCTATAGTCCTCCGGAAGTAAACTGTCATTTTCCACTTTCAGTCCGTGTGCATGGTACAGTGAAATAGATACATCAAACGTGGATCCTTCTATTAATTATATAAATTATATAAATTAATTAATTAATTAATTAATAAACGGTGTGGCTGTGGGTAAGTCTTGGGTGACTTTCTAAGACATGATTCTATTGACTCTTTCAAGCTATGAGAATGCTGCTCCATGATCACTTTTTCTTAAAGTCCTTAGTAATAAGGCAAAATGTACATTTATTTGTAGATACACAACCCGTGAACCCAGGAAGAGAATCTTAGTCTCAGCTATCTACAGCAATGGCTCTCAAAGTGTGATTCCCTAGACTCGCAGCATCAGTATTCCCTGGATCTCTGTTAGAATGCAAATTCTTGGATCATCCCAGAACTAATGCATGTGTGGGTATGAGACCCAGACATCTGTTTTTAATGAGCTTACAATCCCTGATGATGCACGCTTAAGTTTGAAACCCTCTGCCAAGCCCAAGTGGATAAAAAGTTGCCCCACTATTTTACATGAACAATGCAATGTTTCTTGGATCTACCCAACTACGTCAACATTCCTGTTTCAATAGTTAAGTTCACAGTCTGTGGAGACTGGATGTAATTTTAGGTCAGATAATGGGAACAAATTAGTAAAATTCTGACCAAAAAGATCAGTGGGATAACCAATTGATTAAAGCTTTTATTTAATCTTCATAGCATGATTTAAATGAATATGTCTTATCCTTTTGAAATGGATAGTATAATTATTTAAAATACCATGCATGACTTTCTGGTGGTTCCAACCAGACAGAAATGAGTGAACTAGAACTAGACAAGATGAAGGAAATAATTCATGAGAGTATATAGGAATCAGGCTTCTAAAGGAAAATACTAAGGGAGGGAAACAATTCTAGACCAGTCACAGTGGGGTGAAATAATGGAGGAGGAGCAATAATAGGGAAGGGTGGTATGTTGTGCAACATGGTCGTGTGAAGGATACCAAACTGCCTCTAGTTCTGTGCAAAGGGACTGACGTGATAGTGGGGATTTAAGGCAAGAATCCAGTCTCCTACAGAAATAGAGGAAGCAGTAACCCTAAAAGTCGTTTAATAAACACAATAGTAGCCGTTGCTATTTCTGAGTATTTTATGTTAAGTTTATTATCGACCCATTAGTATTTTACGCCTGATTCTTTATGGATTCTCTCCTTACTTGTCCCATGAATCTTGAAAGAGAGTCATTACAAAAATGAAGCAGACACAGAGATGTAGGTTGCCCAACTCACAGAGAGTAACAAGTTGCTAATTGTTAATTTCAAGTCTTATGATCATTTGACTTGTCAAGGTTAGCGTGAGAAGAGGAAGCCATAGCCCTGTATTTATGCAAGCCCTGTGTTTGGAAGTCAACGTGAGGCATATGAGAGCAGTGGGCTCCTGCTCAAAACTACCTAACAGCAGCTGGAAACCCCTAATGATCTCCTAAGTCTGGCTCTCATTGCCCCAGTGCTGCTGTGAGACTAAGCCTGAAGAGACAGGGCACCCTGAAGGTTAACAGGATGTACACACTTTTGTGTAGGACAACCAGCTGGATTAGTTTTTCAGTAACAAGGGAAGGTAAATTGACTAGAGCAAAGTATGCCTCAGATGTTCAGTAACTCACAGACTCTGCAATTGGTCTGCCTCAAAATTCCTTGTATGACCTGGGCAAGTTACTCAATGCCAATGTCTCTAATGTCTCCAGTCCCCTAAAATAAAGATAACAACATTCCCGCCTCCTTGGTGCATAGGAGTGAGTCAGTATATGTAAAGCACAGGGCCTGGTATATAATAAGAGCTACATAAACATTATTTCAAGACACTCAGTTATCTCCTCAAATGTCCTTCCAATGTCTCCTAATAAACAAAACATAAAATCAAGAAGCATAGGGCCCTCCCTGGTGGTGCAAGGGGTTAAGACACAGCAACTACAGCCCGAGTTCTATCCTTGGCCAGGGAGGGGACCATGGTGCATCAGACCTCTCCTGTCTCACCCACTGCTCCCCTCAGCAGTGTGTTTCAGTAGATCTGCCTGCTCTGCTCCCCACTCTGTCTCTCATGACTCCTCTCATCCCTCACACTTCTGGCCTCTACCCCAGTTCTTGTATTCATAAGTAAATTTTAAAAAATCAAGAAGCACAAATGAACTTTTTAATTTAAGCAGTTCTGTTCAAAAGTTTATAACTGAACCCAATACTTTCTGTACCTACACTTTATTGAAGAAAAACTTTTACAAAATATTAATGAAAGATTTGGAAAAAAAGAACCCACTTATCCAATCAATAATTGCTACTTTTTGCATATGACATCTACTTTCTGTCCATAGACATACAAATTTTACATTATTGTAATCAGTACATCTATCTATACACACTGTTTTTAAAACAATTACCATGTCATAAGTATTTCTTATTACAACTCATGTTCATAAACATGTTAATGTTAATGTATGCCAAATAGTCCATCTCACAACTATATTTTATTCTTGCACAGTCAAGAAATTTAGCTTTGGATAAGTTTTATCTGGAAGCACACACAAGAAATTTGCTGTTTAAAGTGACCAATAGCCAAACGAATATCAGGAGAGACAGGTATTGGTTTTTAAATTATTTGAAGACAGCAAAGGGCTAAGTACAAGTATTCTTGAATAATATATTGCTAATAATTGAGAACTTAAAGAAAAAAAAATCTACTTTCTAAATGTCAGGAAAACACTCAAAACTTTGATTCCTTGGCACTATTCTGTCTTTTCTTTTTTTAGGAGTGAGGTGCTGGTTAGGTCTGGGAGAGAGGAGAAAACCATATACACCAGGGACCTCCTGGTGGCACAAGGGTTTGAGCGCCTCACTGTGGGGCTTCCGTAGCCAGGGCGGCGCAAGTTCGATCCCCGGTCAGAGAGTTGACTCATGGTGCAACAGACCTCTCCTTCCTTGCCTGCTGCTCTCTTCAGCAGTGTATTTCAGTCAATCTCCTGTTCTGCTCCTCACTCTATCTCTGGTGAGTCCTCTCACCGCCCCCCCCCCCCCCCCCCCNTTGCCTGCTGCTCTCTTCAGCAGTGTATTTCAGTCAATCTCCTGTTCTGCTCCTCACTCTATCTCTGGTGAGTCCTCTCACCGCCCCCCCCCCCCCACACCTTTGGCCTGTATGCCAGTTCTTGTATGCGTAAATAAAATCTTTAAAAAAAAAAAACATATATACCAAATCAACATCACAAATGAATGATACATAAATTAATTTTAATTGTAAAGAAAACACATATAAAGGTGAAAAATGTTACAAAAACATAATGTATAATCTGTACAACAAAAATGTCACTGAGATAACCAAAGAAATAGGAACAAAAAGGTAATCTTTATGAGATCCTTAACAGAATGTATCATAGTCCCTATGGGAATATATATGCTGGTTCTTGTAATCCCAGAGATGAAAAGAATCTTGCTTCTAATGCACCCTTGTTTCACAGATGAAGAAACAAGGACAGACAAAGCAAGTAAGCAGCCCAAACTCACTAATGCATTGAGAATAAGAATTCAACCCATGTCTCCCGTCTCCTAAGCCAGGAGGTCCCAGCAGTCTACCACCATTTTAGACCTGAGTCTTTATGTGCTCACAATCATGCAATTGACAAACTCTAGCCAAGTAGCAATTTCCCCCTAGTCTTAGTGAATTTGGCTTCTCAAATTAATTGCTCAACCCAGTTAAATGTTCAATAACATCAGTCAAAACGCTTAGAACATTAAAAAGTTAGCTCAAATCTCTACTGGGGCCTTAAAAATTAGTGTACTAATTATGCCCCTGTTTTATTTTCTACAGATGTCAAATCAAAAAAGGAACAAGTAAAGGAAGACTAAAAATAAGCTGGTGAGGCAATTTCTTTAATAAGAAAACAAATTGATAAGCAAATAGAGAAAAAACAAAACACAAACAAAATTAAAAAAAACCTTTTCATTGCATAGAGAAACTAGAATCTTGTCTAACATCTAGTCTAACATCAATTTTATTTTATCAGCACATGCACTATGTCTTCCAGGCTCTTGAATGAATCACCTGCATATAATCTCATAACCCCACCTGTATGCATACTCTGGTTGTAAAACTCAGCTCTAGAGAATTGAAAGCATAGTAGACTTAACAAATAGCACTTATTAAATAAATCACCCTACCATCCTGTTTTAAAATTGTTGTGGTTGCTTCCCTTGCCTCAACGTATTACTGAAGTGTTTTTGCTGTATTTATAACTTCAGGTTTCTTTCAGATTGATTTTGATGCAAAGTCCACAAATAAAATGTTCCTATGACATCTCATTTTGAATGTTCTGTAGATTTGCAAATAAATCATAATTTGCATGGCAACTTATCCTTGGACACATAGCAGGTGTTTTTCCTTTATTTTCTAGAAAAGAAAAAGAAATATGCCAAATTCGAGTTTAAATAGTACTAAGAAAATATTTTTAAATGGAAGTGTCTTTGGAGAAACTGCTCAAACAGTATGATGTTAAATGTTCTCCATTTTAATAATTGGAGTGATCATGTAATGAATCTTGTGCAGTTCTCTTATTTGTAGAGTGTCCAAAACCAAGATAGTATGTAAATAAAATTAAGGGCGAAAGCACTCTAAATCTTTTTTTGTAGTCAGGAACATATCTAGACTTTCAGCTTCTGAACTGTTGAGAGAGAATTTCCCAGTCTGCCTTGTGTTCAACCTGTTTGTGGAGTATTTGAAGATTTGAGAAAAACTCAATTGTTTCACTAGTGATAATGCTAGCAATGAAGAGAGTAGGGAGAGATAGACACCACTATTGTCAGATAGGTATTTTTACTTGCTCCTGATGCTTGGCAAAATAACATTTGATTGGTTTACTCATATTCTGCATTGCTCTGAAAGATTCTGGATTATTTTTCTTCCATCTAGTCCCTTTGGGCTGCTTCTCAGGCTAATGGCCAATCCTCAATTAGGAGACAGGAAAGAAAAATCTAACCACAGAACAGCAGCTTCCCTTTACTTCTTGAACAGAGTTAAAGCCTTACTTTCAATTAGCTGTGCTGTCTGAATCACTTGATGGTAGAGCTTGTTTCAGATAAAAGCCAGGCAGAGGACACGCTAAAGTAAAAAGGAAAGGTCTGTGGCGAGGCAACAGGTGTCCTCGGGGCATCTGCCAAAGGACCTCCAGCTGCATCGCAGCACTCAAGTACCATGGTCTCCTGGTGGGAGTCCCACATTCTCAAAGACAAGGAGACAGAGACTATTTCAAAAAGTAACTGGAAAAAGGAGGAAACTAAAATTAGAGCTGTAGACATAGATCCTGGAAAAAATCCCACCATGTTCTGCATGCAAGAATGTTAATGAGACATGAGGATGAAGACGTTGGAGAAAATGATGTCTCTTCTTAGCCTCAGACAGTCACCATCTATTTTACATGTCTATTTTTTATCACAAGCCGGTACAAATTCAGACTCTCTTCCACATGGATACCCTCTTAATTCTAAAGAGGTGATAGTAAAAGGCCCAGGAAGGAGGATGCTGACCGTGTTCCTCACCAGAGCCAGCTGTAGAGGTTCTAGTTTCATAGTCACTGTCCTCTGCTTTACCTATCGATCCACAACTAAGCTTGGCCGCCATCACTTGAGGTGCTTCTGAACTCAGGTGCCCCAGGGTGCAACCCTGGTTGAGAAACACTGTTAGTTGCCAGATTTTACACAGTCTATTTGTGTTTTAAACATGTCTAAGTTAAAGTACTTGCCCTGACGTATGTCCTTCTCCAAATCCACAAGATATTACGTAACTGCCTTGAAACTAAGTCTGACCAACAGACAAATTCAGGTATTCCAGGAGTTTCTCTCAAAACAGTAAGCACAAAATGAAATTCCTGTTGGTAAGTGGAAGCCTTGTGGAAGTCGATGAAGCTGATTTGTGAGTGTCTGTACAGCATGCTGCTTAAACCAAAAAGAGAGGCAAGAATCACTTTCTCCCCTCCAGAATCTCAGTCTAGTGAATAGACAAATATGGCCAATAACAAGGAAATCCAGACTATGATTCTAAATGTGAGTTTAATTTCAGAATTAGATATTATGATATGGGTTTTGAGTAGAGACAATAATTCTTATTTTACAGAGAAATAAAGGTAAGCTGAGTTGCTTGCCTTTCCAAAGCTCTGTTTTGTTATGTGTAAAATGAAGTTGAAGTGCTTAGTTACAGGGTTTCAAAGAAGAGGAGCTATAGTAAAAGTTCTATGAAAGATGTCTACAGTGTTTCACAAATGTTATTTAAGACTGTAAATAGGTTACAAGTCATTAAATACTACATTAACAAAGCTAATATACTGTTATTGGTTACATAATAGGCACAACACACCATACTTACTAGGGCAACTACTTCAGAAGCATAACGACGTAAAGGACAAGGATAGAAGATAACTATCTGGCCACCTCCAGACTCAATACTAATGCTAACAGGCCCCATAATAACCTAGTCTGACAACAGATTACTACCTAGGTAGTTAGTCAGTTGAAACAGCTTTTCGACTAGATACTGAGCTTGAGTTTAAATGTTCTCCCACACACCAATTTGGCTTAGAAAAACCTAAAAAGGAGCAAAAAGCAGGCAATTTTGCTGTGGAATGTTAAGTGTCCCGTTAGAGGTCATTAATCACTGTAAGACTTTATATTCTGGCCTCCTGGGATAGAACCTAATAGAACTCTGAAAGATGAATGGAGAAGAGACATATAATGTTGGAAATCCATAGCTCTTGAGCCTGTTTATGTATCCCTAGACTGTAAACTCCTGGAGGGCAAAACAATGCACTATTTATAGCTACATACCCTGTGCTTAACAATGTGCCTGGAACAATGTGGAAAGTCAGTAAATACCTTGAGTATTTGAAATAAAGTCTCTTTAATGTTTAAGAATTGAGATTCAGAGTGGAAAAATTATTTGTCCAAAGTGACACACTCATGGTTGAGGTTAGAACAGGACTCTCCTATGCCCATTGCTTTCTCTACTACATTATGTTCTTTACTGCCTTGCATTTTATTGATCCCACCACAATGGCCTTAGCATTTTAATTGTTGTGGCTTTTTAACCCCAAAATAGATTTTCTTAAAATCACTTCCCCCTTTGCTAAAGTAGCTACTACAAAGAAATGACCTTTCCCTCCTGTGGGGTGAACCAACCTGGCTTCAGAAAAATGATAATTGTACAACTTAAATATGTTGGTTCATTCCTCTGGCCTGACTCTAATGACTGATGTGAAACCCAGAACAGAGTTGAATCTTCTCTGGGAACACATGTGCAGTAGTCTGTGAAGAAGACAGCCTTCTATGTTCTGAAATCAAATGGATGTTTCTGGTAGTGACCTAGTTTATAATTTCCTGGAAGCATGAACTTTGGATAATAAACTAATTAAGGCTATCCAATTCATATATATATATATATGAATATATAGATGAATAAACAATATATAAAGCTCAATCCCTGTTATGTAAATGAAAATGTTTTATCTGAGCCAGGCACCTGGGTAGTTGCAGGTAGTTGTTAGGGGTTGAGATTATGACAACAAGATAAATCTAGCAGTGAAGATAATAGCAAGCTTTAAGATTAGGGGCTGCATTTTTTACTGTCTCAGAACAAAGCAAATTAGGAACATAGTAGGTGCTCAATAAATATTTGCTAAGAACACAAAATTACAATGCTAGGTGTAAGAAATACAGTTTGTGATGAACAAACAGGTATTTATGCCATATAATTTATGTCAACAAACTATCAATTATATAGAGGAAGGTCAGAGAAGATTTTTATACAAAGTAGATATCAAGGGAACCTCAAGAGATCTAAACAGAGACCTATGATAATAAGAAGAGGACAACATTAAGAGGCAGCTTCTTTTGCCCAGTCTGATATTACAGTCCCACAGGTAAACAATAGGACACTGTCAAGAGTTCAAAATGTATCTACAGAATACGTGTTTAAGGATAATAAGGGTTTGAAATTAAATGTTCTGAGGAGGAAAAGAGGAGGTATTTACAAGTTAGTTCATTTACTGATCCAACTATAAAACAACCATTTCTTTTGCACTTACTTTCATTCTTTCCAAAAGCAACTGGAAGATTTATAACATGGCCGCATATCCGGGAACTTTGATATTGATTAGTAAGATATCAAATCTTCTCTCCTATGTGTCTGGAAAGGTGTCATTCTTAGACAGAACCAGTTCCCTAAGATCTAGCCACTGTAAACTTTAATGTGCATTCAGCTGGGCAACAGGTCTTGTTAAAGCGCAGTTGATTCAGTAAGTCTAGGGTAGGACCTGAGATTCTTTATTTCTAATAAGTTCCTAGATGATGCTAATGCTGCCTGGCTGAACCACAACTGAAAAGTAAAGAACTTAAACAGCAGTTTACGCTTGTTATCCATCAGCATCATTTAGGGTGCTTTTAAAAAATACATTTCCTAGGTCCCACTCCAGAACCAATGAAATCAGAATGTCTAGAGACATGGCCTAAGTGTATTTATGCTGTAAAAATTCCACAGGTGTTTTTAATATTCCAACCTGAAGTTGAAAACCTAGGTAGGCAAAGAAAAGAGATGATACTGGCAGGAAAGAGGAAAAAAAAGTAAGGGAGGGAAGGAGAGAGAGAGAGAGAGAGAGACTTTTATCATACTCTAAATCAATGTTCCTCAAACTTTGTAGGACATGTGCTTTACATGAGGATTTTGTTTTAAAAAAATAAGATTCGGATTCAACAAATCTCATACGAAGATGAAGATTCTGAAGTTTTAAAAACTAGCCTCTAAACCATATTTTGATTGTCAAAAGTTTAGTGGCTTCTAAATATTTCTGGGCCCCTCTTCTACCCCAGTATTGTGACCCAAGTGGCATGGTGAGCCACCGGGTATGATGATATTTAAAAAGCAAGCCAGATGTTTCCAATGAACCCCAAAGTTTGCAAACCACTGCCAGGTACAAATTCTGTGAACTCAGTTCATACTGTGTACCAGCTCAAATCTTTGAGGTAGTACTAATTACTACAGTGCATGAAGATCACTGAAATCAGATTATGAATCAATTGCTAGATCTATTGATTTATATTCCTTTCCTCTTTACCTTGGATGACAGGAAGTGGGTGCAAAACAACAAGAAGCAATATACATATATTGATTTTATCTTCAAGCAAATGATGTTCAGCTTGCTGAAGACTCTGCACAAGTGCTCTAAGAAAGATTTTTAAATGCTGAAGGTAATATGAAGGTTGTCAAATGCTGGCAACAGGATTCAAGATGAAATGGATCAGCTATCAGATTTTTTTCTGAAATGAAAGACTCTTGAACCCTCAACTGAATCATGCAATAATACTCTTTGAATTTACCTTAAGAGAGTTCTAGTAGGAAAAAAATTTAATCATATGTACTTACATTTGAGAATATCTTCCTAAAATTAAATTAAAATCTGTCTGTGGGAAGAAGTTTGTACATGACGGCACAAAGTACAAAAGCTCTATCAGTTAGAATAAGATATAGATAAACCAAATATACTTTTTTCTGTAATAAGAACTTCAAATCAACTACAATTTTGCCTGTGCTACTGATATCAACTTAGAAAGTGAGGCTTTCTAAGTGCAATATATGTGCAAAATAATTAGTCATTTTTAATAGGACCCCTGACTGGCTAATTCACTTTTGTAAAAGAAGTTCGAAATTAGCAGGCATAAGGATGCATAAAGATCATGCCTCTTGCCTGAACCAGTATCAGGTTGGGACAGAGTTCTTCATTGACTTTGGGTCAGGGCTGTGTTTCTCATCTATATTTATATCACTGCCATCTGGGTTGGCATCAAACTTCTGGCCCTACATAGTTCTGAAATTCTTCCTCCTTTCTGAACTCCCAAAGCTGGGACAGAATCACTAGAACTCTACTTTTATCAATTTAAAATATAAACTACCTGGGATATTGAATGACATGAAGCACATGCTATGGGCAAAGATTGGAAAATTTTAAAAAAGATTATTAAGAGGTAGATCCTCTTTTAGATGATGGACCACAAATTAGTGCATAAATTAGAGGCAAAAATGTTACCAAGAAGCCTTGCCAAATAACCAAATAGCAGGTGTCATCTAGGCATACACACGCACACAAAAACTGTTTCATAGTAAAATGATACTCTCTCTGTCTGTTAACCTTATGTTCCAGATACTTAATCAACTACAATATTATAGACATCTATGAGTTAAGACTGGCCTCTCACTTAAAAACGGCTTCTATAATAGAACTAATAAATATACATGTCTCGTGCATATTTATAGACAAGCATTCACTCATATAGCTATATAATGGTTAGTCATGGAAATGCCTGTCAGGGAGTCATAAGAATAATTTGTTTAAACTGAAAATTGCCTGCTAGTCTGAATCTATGTTGATTCAGTTATTTCCATACTGTAAATACTTACCCACATTAGATACTTCACTAATTACTTAAAATATTGTATTAAAAATGTATTCGCTGTCATGCAACATTCCAGTTTTATTAATCAGTCCAGAAATAGGTAAGCCCCCACCACAACCTGATCCATCCTGAGAACATTACCACAATGACTGACATTCCTGGTTTAAAAATAAAACCTTGTTTCAAATATAGCTTCTCGAGTTCTGGGTAATGAATATAGTTTCATAAAAGTTGACATCATTTCTCCTGATTTCACCAGAATTAAATACATCCAGTATTTCTACTGGCTATCTGACCACATCACTAAAGGCTCTTGCAACCTGGTGGGCGTTTAGGGAGGAGGAGGAGGAAAAAGAGACCTGCATAGATAGAGTTAAATCTAAACGTATTCAGTTTTGCAATTTTAATAGTAATTGTGTTTATGTGTGTTAAATATGCCATCAGGAGTTGATTTTTACAGTTCATTTACCAGCCAGTATGTGTACATTATGCAGATCTGCTTATGAGGAGAATATTAATATCTACATGTCCAGAACTAGTAAATGCATCATACTTGGAGTCAAGCAATACTCCCAAACACTGTTCTTCTTAGAGGTCAGTTCTAACACACACTGTTTCAAATAGACCCAATTTCTCTGTGGATATATATTCAAAATGCAGTCGGATGTGGTCATACAAACCCAGAAATACCATCTTCGTGGAGTGGGGGTGGAGAAATCCAAACATTTTTTTTAATAGCAATGCATTATTGGATACCAGAAACAAACGTGCTCGCAGCAATCCTAACACAAATAAAATGCATTTATAAAGAGTTCGTCTAATCTACAAAAAAGAAATTGCTTTGCCAACACATATCTCCTCCCCCACCACCTAAAGACTCTCCTCCCTTTCCACCCCCCCCCCCCACCAAAAAACTCATCACACTTCACTACGCAACTGATGGAGTATTAAACGCCGTCTTCCAAGCTGTGGGAGTTAAAAAGAAGTCGCCTTCCTGCCACACTTCCCTGGTGCTGCAACGGACATAAGCATCTCCTCCTATCGACCTAGTCTGATGCTCGCTCCCGGAGCACTGCAGTCCCCTCGCTGAGGACTGCCCCAGCCACACGCACATGCAGCGTTAAGTCCCCCAATGGGGAAAACCACATACCTTTGCTCTCCATTTCGGTCCTTTTTGAGTGTTGGGAAGTTCAATGGAAGTTGGTCGCAAGATGTGGGCCCGCTTCAGATTCCCAAATCTGGGAAGCCAATCTGATGATTTCGCCCGTACTTCCTTCCTTCCCCTCAGGCTTCCTGAAAGATGGGATTTCTTAAACCTTGAAGCTGCAATCAGCCACTAAAGGACACTTAATGGCAGCAGCAGATTGCCTCTAAGGGGATAGGTTGCGACTCCCATCTGGTATTGAAATGCATGCACTGTGCCCGCTTATTGTTTTGTTTTTGTTTTTGTTTTTGTTTTTTTTACCTGGGTCTGGAAGCGTCAAGCCGGAGCTGTTCTCCGAGCGTGGTGCTGCAGGTGTAGTGACAGATCATCCCACTTTGCTCTCTGGATGTAAGATTTGCATGGGCGCTGGCACGCATGCGCAAGGCATCCACCCTCCCCTATTCGCCGCCTCCCGCTCCCCACCCCTCCTCCCCTCCGCTTCGCTCCCCAATACGGTCCTCAGTTATCCCCGCTGAAGAGCTGTAGCATTCGGTCACAGGGAAGCGCTGCTAAAAATAAACGCCGGACCGGATTTTCCTTTGCAAACTAGAAAATGGATTGGATTGGGATTGTGCATCAATCCTACACGGTTTTCCAGGATGGATTATGAAAGCCTTAGAGGAGACGAGGGTCTCTGAACAAGGCATGGTGTTATTCGGAAGGGAGGAGAAGGGGAAGAAAGGAGGATTTAAGAATATTATTTAGTGGTCATAATTTGGGGTTTTCTTCCTAGTAGCTGCAGTGACTCTCCAGGTATATACTTCCTTTTGCTCTGTCCACTTCTCACTGAGTATATCTCTGTGTTTCCCATATTCATATGATTTTTTTTTTTTTTTTTTTTTTTTTTTTGCTTTTTGATCGGGGATGGGGTGAGAGTAGCCTGCAACAACCAAAGGTGAATATTCTCCCCCTTCTTTGCTGCTCTCACTTGGAGTTTTCTTGTCACTTGATATCCCTTTGGTCTCTATCCCAAAAATGTTTTAATGAACAGACTCCAGAACTTCCAAAGTTCTCCAGATGAGAACATTTTGAGGACATTTTGAGTTTTAGTTTCCAAAAAGCAGAGTCCCAAAGGTGAAGAGGTACCTTATTGGTAATACTTTACTTATACTTTAACACTGTATACATAATCATTTTTAAGAAGGTGCACAGGAAGAATATTTTCTTGTATAATATTCTAGGAAAGGAAGCAAACCCAAAATCCCTTGAAGTATTGCTTTCAATTACAGTATTTTAGAATCCACTCTATATTTAGTTTATCTGCAAAAATGTTTAATGTAGAAGGGGGTGAGAGGGAGTATTTGCTACCATTGTTATTGTTTAGTTTGGTTTGGTTTTAACAATAGTCCAAATTCTCTAAGAAAATATTCTCTCAGCCATTAAATAAATCTAGAAAACTGTTATCTGGAATGGATTTGGTGAGAGAGATGCAGATTAAGCCTACACTCTAGGTAATGCAAAAATCCCTCCAGCACATATTTTTAATCCCAGCATTCAAAACATTGGAATGCAATAAAATATATTCCTAACAGCAGATCTGAGTGTGTTTCAGTTTTCTGATGATTCAAAAAGCATCCTGGGATTTTCTAGTGCTGTAGGGTCATGATTACAAATATTAATCAGACACCGACATTTATCAGTCTAACTGATGAAGCGAAGCAGCGGCTCAGCAGAGTTTGCCTGCATTCAACACTAGGGAGTCAAGTCAACACATTCAATAAGGGATCACAGAGGCCACAACCCAGGGTCTACTAACATTTCAGTTCCCCTACTGCGTGTTCAAGCAAATATTTGGAAGAATCACAAAACTCACTATTTCTATTAAATGTTGATAGGGTGAGGAAGTAGGCTATAGGTGAGAGTTGTTCCATAAGACCTATAACCTGTTTTATTGAAATAAATATTTTCTACTACACCCCTATTACATGCTCTTTCCCTCTTAAGATATTATAAAAAGACCTTTAGAATGGATATATTACATCCCTGACATTTATTATTTTACAAATATAAAGGGAAGAAGGGTATTTGATTTGATAAGAGTCACATATAGAAACAGGTTCAGAACCTGAAGGTCCAACTTTGAAAGCAGCAGCAATCCACCTACCCCTACATGATTTCTTATATGACTACTCCATATTATCTCAAAGTGAATGAAACCCTAACTCATGAATTTTCATTATTTTTACTATTAATTTTTAAAATTGAGTACTCCATTAAATTTAAAAAATCAAATTTATTGCCAAATCTGTGGTCTGACACTAGACCTTTCCATTATCTGGATCTATAGTATCTTTAAAGTCTTCTCCAAAGTTAATGCCTGAATAACACCATTATCCTAAAGAAAACTTCAGACTTTGCTTTCAGTGTTTTCACTTTATCTGTTTTTAGAATACCTTTTTCTCTTTATACCATTAATGCAAATGTCTACATAACCAAATCTTATATTTTCCTTTAAGACTCAACCAAAATTTTAATCTCATATCTTCCCTGATCTCTCTATGTGAAAATATTCTCTGCTGGAACACAGCAATTTCATTATCTTTACCTCTCACATCCTTTATTGCTTTCTAATTTGTAACAATTATTTTGTATTATACTTATTTTTGTCTGTTTTGTATCATTGCAATTTATCTATTTTGTATCATCTTCTCCAGTCTTAGTAAAAACATGGTTTCCTGGTTCATCTTTATAGTCTCCAGAGTCTCTTGAATCTAACAATGATAAATGTTTGATAAATTAATATTTAGGATACATGTTTTGTCTGCTTTACTGTGAGACACTGGCTACAAGTACCATAATAACAGATGATGATAATAATATTTAGCTAACACTGTAATGTGCCAAACACTATCATAAGGATTCCAAATGTTTTAATTAATTTTATTTCTGTAAAACTCTATGAGGTTGGTGTTATTATTATCTGTATTTTAAAGATGAACAAGCTAAAGCACAGAGAGGTTAAAGTATGAACAAAACATGATTTCTGACTTACAGAAATATAAAACTGATTAAATATGATAGAAACATAATTTTAAAAGCTATGGGAAGGTATAAGAGACAGATATTCACAGATGAAGTAGGAGAGGTGACCTGTAGGTTTTAGGAAATTTTCCTGGAGGGGCCCCTGAGCTATTTCTTGAAGCTTGCATATGGTGTGTGCAGAGGTAAGGACCACATGAAACTCCAAAATGGCTTTTGAACAGAAGATGTTATTACCATTGTACAGATTTTGTCACTAGATATGAACTTATAATGTGAGAAAATAAAGCTGAAGGAGCCAGATAAATACTGATTATTAGTTTGGGGCTGAAGCCTCAAACTCAGAGTGACCTGAAGAGCACTTGTGATCTATCTCACCTGAATTTTCTGCCATATATTTGAATAGAGAAACATATAGCAGAGCAAAAAGCAAGAGGTTTGGTGACTACCCAAAACCAGGAAGACATGGCTTCAAATACAGTTAGTCAGTATATACTGCCTTAGAGAACTTAATTAACTTTATGAGTCCTAGTTACTTGAACTGGCATGGTAAATAAAATCATCTTCTAGATGGTTGTCGTAAGTATTGACCATAATGTGTGTGTGTGTACAAAGTATGTATATTCCTAGCTTAACAAATTGCACTCAATAAAATATATTTGATTATTGTAATCTTAGCTTCATCTGGGCTAAGGATTAGAAGCTGGATGCTTTCAAGGGCTTTCCCCTTTTATAAAACAGTAAAAGATTTAATCAATATCCCTACCCCACCACTCTTGCCAAAGTGAGGAAAGACAAAGGTAGAATTGTTGCATGAAAGTGTTAATATGAAAAGTTCTTTTCATATTAACACTTCACCTAATTGTGAAGAACTTTTTAGATTAGAAACCTGGAAGAGAGAAATAGATAAGCAGTCTGACATGCTATTTGTTATTTCAAAACACCAAGAATGAAGCAACATTAGAAGTCTTATATTTGGGGTAACCACTTTCACCATCAAAAACTGTCCTAGCTTGGACAATAAATTATATGACCATGTTATTTATACTGCAAACCAAATGAATGTAGAACTTCCAACACTTAGACTCCAACCTGATTCTGGCTAATCCATGTAATTGATTGGTTACGTGTGCATACTCAATTGCTCTAGCTTTGGTTCTTACTAGACTGTACAGAAACAATTTAAATGATTGGGGTTAATTTTTAGCAATGTATAATGTTATAATTGACAATTTTGGAACCTTACTAATATGTCAAACGAATTACCAGCCCACCTAGATTTTTTCCTTAATGCTTACCCTGTTCTTCCAGAAGTGCTGAGTATTTGAATTTGTCATCAATGCTTTGTGCCCAATTATTTCCTTACTATTCATCTTATATCATATTTAATATGATATATACTTCAATATATCATATATATTAAATTAATTAAAATTGTATAATATATTATAAAACTAACAGCTAATCATTTAGAAGATGCTGATGATGCTGAAGTAAATCCACAACTACAAATGAGGATTCATTGTGAGAGGAGACAGGTGATCAGCTCATATGTGCTGCTGAGGGCATCTGGTCCAAACCTTCAGCAGAATGTAAGCTCCACACAGACAAAGACTGTTTCTGCGTCTCCACTGTTATATCTCCAGGATTAAGAAGAATGTGTGGAACTTAGGTTTTATTGAATATCTTATGGATAAATTGATGAAATTAATAAAATAAAGCTTTTCCTATGGTCCTAAGGCCAGTTCACTTGGCAAATGAGAGGCATCCATCAGCAGTTCTGATGACACAACCAACCATGAGTAGGCGACCAGAGGTAGCAAGCTCATCGGGAGGCAGTTAGCAAATGTGCCCAGTGACTCTCCTTGGGGAAGCACCACGTGTGATCAGGTCTATGTTCAAGTATCTCCTAGGGAGACTAGAGGCTAGTTGGTAGGCTATGCTGTCACAAGGACTCTAGGGAGCTAGAGAAATTAGTTCCAGAAGAAAGGAAAATAAAGGCGTCGACAAAAGTTGTAAAGGGCTAAAAGAAGATGAGTTAACATGTAAAAGCCATGTGAGAATAACTGTAGCTTAGCTAGTGTCCTTCTTTGCTTGGGAGGAGGGCGAAATAACAGTCTTCCTAAGAAGAAAACGGCTGTGATGAAGCTGCAATAGGCGTGATTCAGGTTGCAGATATGAAATGGATATAAGGAAAGGTTAATGAAGATGAGATGTGCCAAAGAGAGGGTGCAGGTCATTTGGGTCTATTTTGCTAACAACCTGCCCACAGGGTTTAACGCTGAATTTTCTAGAGGTTAGTAAGACTCTAAAGACACTTGCAGAATGATGAGTTAGGGAAATAATGTATGAGTGAGGTATCTGGAGACTAACCGACAAATATTTTTGACATTTCTTGCTAAGGGCTTTGTCCACTTGATAATATCAGAGACTTATACATAAACTATCAACCAACAATTTCAAGGCCCATCTGTTACACTGGCACAATGCCCACTTAAAATGGGGTATGCAAGCTCCATTAAAGTTTTGCTCCCAAATAGACACAGGTTGAAATAATTAGCTCAAACAGAATACTGAGAAATACACTTTTCAACTGGTGGTCCCTTTTTTCTCTGGAGATAGGAAATAATGTGACGAATGACTCACAAAAGAAACTCCTCGAATATGATTAGGGTCATTATGAAGACCAACCAAGCCCTCAAGTGCTAGTGATGAGTAGACCAGAAGTACAGCAAGCTCTCATCTATAGATACACTGTAAGTTGTTGTCTCAAAGCAATGTATACTCTTGCATTAAAGTCATTTCCTCATCCTATAGGCACCCACTCTAAAAAAAAAGTTCCAAACACATTAACAGGAGACATTTCTCTGGTTCACATAGTACATGAATGCGTAGTCGTAAAAGGTCAAGAAACATAAACAAGACCTGTCATGAATCTACTGTGTAAATATTTATTAGGGAACTACTTTACTCCAGGTACTTTCTAGGTATTGGGGTTATCCCAGTCATCTGTGTCCTTACTGTGTTTACATTGCAATTTCAAAGTTTAACCAAAGAAACAATAAATCTTACAGTCCAACCAGTTATTAGACAAAGTGAAAAGTGAGTTGAGGCCCAGAATGGAGGAAAAAAAAAAAAACAACTTTTCCCAATTGGCAAGTTACAAACAAGATTAGGAGTTAAGTTTGCCGACGCCCACTTCTTTCAGCTTTCTCCATCTTGGTGCGCACAGTTGAGTGTATTCTTTGGTTGGAGGGTTGTCCTATTTGTATTATACTGTGAACTGTTACTTCAGAACTCTTTCATTTCACTCAGTAAACACAAGCGGGAATTCTTGTGGAAGGGCAGGAAAACGGTAACTACACTGAATATGTTGCCAGCAAAAAACAAACCTCCATCATGTGTTCTACAGGACGCCTGAGTGATATGACACAAGTGTATCATTTGTGTGATGAATAATAACAAAGATTTCTTTCATTACCAGTGCTCTTACTTGGTGTAAATCTTTCTGGTTTATGTTTATATTCAAATCCCAATTCACATAGCAGCTGGGGCTACCCAGGCAAAGTGAAATGCAGAAATGAAGCAATTAGCCCTGTTACCAGTGCCAAAAAAACTGCTATTAAAAAGGAAGGAAAAGATTAACGAGTAATTTCAGCCAACTGAAATTAAATAACAGCGAAAGAATACAATAGCATAATGGATCCCACAGGTGTATTAACCCAGGGGCATTATTAACAAGAACTTGGAAGTTCACGACCAATTCTTAATAGTACTGGCACTCTACAGTTTGCAAAAAAGGAAAGACGATGTATTTGTCATCTTTTAAATAAAAGTATTTTTCAGAATTTTTCTTTCATTGCCTTTAAACATTTTACCCTACAGAAATGACTCTCCTAGACTAATTGCCAAGAACAAAGAGCAAGGAAGTGGGTAGAGGTGGAGGGCAGTCTGGCTTTGCACAGAGAGATCTCTTGTGTACTGATTGCTAGGCTCTAAGGCTGTACAACCAAGAAGCTGTGGTTGCTCCCAGGTCCTCTCTCAGCCACCTAAAGTCTGTCTCAGTTTGAAATATCTATCATTCTGCTGGGATTCAGTCTATCCAATGTCTTCCAAATTCATTCAATGTCGGGAGCCATAAGAATAAAAACTCCAGTCTCACTTTCTGGTCAGTCTTATCTCCTGGTTAAGCAAGGGCTCCGAAAGAACAAAGGCAGGGTCTTCAGTTAAAGGGGGTCCGAGCTAAGATCACAGTCCTCCCACCCTGAGACCTCCAGCCAACAAAGAACAAACACCTGCCCCGCCAATCACTTTGAACCAAACTCTCCCCCTCCCCCTTTCTTCCTCCCCTCCTAAGTGCCTCTATACCTCTGCTCCTGAATAAAGATTTAGAGGCTTGATCAGAATCCTGTCTTGCCTCTGTTCTTTGCGTTCCTTGTTTGTCTCATTCTCTTAGATGGTTCCCGCGTCCCTGTTGTTGCCCCGCAGGCCGGGGCAAACCAATAAACATGTTCCCTTCTCTCTGGAGAACTGCAAGGTATTAATAATTAATAATTAAAAGTTAGTATAAAAAGAATATTGGGAATGGTTACAACAGTCCTGTTCCATCCTCTGTAAAAGGAAGAGCTTGGACAAAACTATGTGTTAGCTTTCCAGGGCTACCACTGCAAGTTGCTCTCTTCTTTAGAGAGCAGGCTAACCTTTGGTTCTGCACAGTCTGCCACTACCTCAGAGCCTGGAGGACTGAGTGTGCTCTCTAGCACAGCCCCTTCTTGTGACACATGAGAAACTGAGACCCACAGAGGTGAAGTCTTGGATCTGAAGTGAGAACTATTTGGAGGCAAAGTTAGTCCTCTTTTTTTTTTTTTTTAAAGATTTATTTATTTATGCATACAAGCACTGGGGCACAGGCCAGAGGTGTGGGGGGTGAGAGGATTCACCACAGAGAGCAG
>JAGFMF010011696.1:4313954-4324241 GCA_019455555.1 Galemys pyrenaicus
CTGAGGGGAGCAGCGGGCACAGCAGGAGAGGTCTGCTGCACCATGTGGGTCCCCTCCCCGGCCAGCAGCAGGGATCGAACTCGTGCTGCAGTGGCTGCGGTTTGCTTCATAATGCGTTGCTTAACCCACTGGGCCACCAGGGGAGGCCCCAAAGTTAGTCCTCTTAATCCTTACCTTACTGCCTCTTTCCCACCTGACCATACCCTGTCTTGATGAAATACAAAGTACTGGAATGAAAGATAGAAAATACGTTGAAGTGTGGCTTCCCTGTAGACTAGAGGTTAAGTCTCAGCATTATCACCACTAGGGCCTGAGATCGATCCCTGGCTATTGTGTAGCAGACCTCTCCTCTCTCACTGGCTACTCCCCTCAACAGTGTATTTCAGTTGATGTGCCTGTTCTGCTCCCCACTCTGTCTCTGGTGAATCCTCTCACCCCTGCCTCCCCCCAGACATCTCAGGCCTAAATCCCAGTTCTTCCACACAAAAACTTAAAAAAGAAAAGAAAATAGGTTGAAGTAAATAAAGAATGAGCAGTCATGAAGGCCTCATTCATGCCATGTATTTTCTGAACAAAGATACAAATCCTATCTTTCTCACTGTCCCTTTGTCTGTTATAACTTTTCACGTGTTTCTTTCTTTTTTACTTTTTACATTATGCCGACAACCCAAGATGGGAGACAGCCCAAGTTTGCAATAAATAAAGGAGACAAACTCAGTCTCATAGAGCTACAGGATAGGATGGTTGTTTTCAGTTCCCTTTTTCTCAGTCTAGGAAACAGAATCACTTAAAACCCAGTTAAAAATGTCCCCCAAGCAACTTTCTCTGAATCTTCACAGTATTGTTTTCATTCATGTCTATCATTTATTTCTATCTCTGCCTCTCTATAAGGATGAGGTATTCTTATCATATAGCAGAGTGCCCAGCACATAGTTACCATGGAGTAATTATATTCTGAATTCATTAATTCATTAGTCATTATTGAATTAATTCAATAAATGAAGATCTATTGTTCCTCAAACTTTCAGCTCAGCTTATTATTATATCTTAGAAAAAAAGTGAGCTTCGAATAGTTCAGAGGAGTATTTTTTCCTACACTTGATCTCAATTTTGTCCCAAAATCTTTATTCTTGTTTTTTTCTTTTCTGACTGGCCAGGTTGGAGAAACAAGGGTCTCTACTCTTGTCTTCTCAGACTAGCTCTCTTCGCTTGTTTTTCCTTCTCCTGTGGTCTTGTGATTTTCCATCTCCCTTACTGCCCACCTTCCCTTATTACCACAGACACATGGACACACACACACACACCCTTACTCTTCATTAACAATCTCATTGCTTGTGTCCAAAAAATGACATGAGGTAAACCAATATCTTGACTCAGTCAGGCAAAAAGGAATGATTTGAAAAAAATGAATGCTTAAGTGACAAATATTCCATAGATGTTGAATTTTAGTATCAAGTCATGATTATAACTGAATGTTTCTGTTTGATTCTATCACCCTTCCTTAGTTTTGCCCTAAATATTATTTCTCCTTATAAACAAGGCACTTAAAATATCTTGATTCTTGATTTTCTTCCTGAATAGAAGGTTTTTCCTTTCTCCCTTATATGAGACGTTGGCTTCCAGGGCTAAATTTAGCAATCATCTCTCAAAAATCTTTCCAGAAAACAAAGAGCCACTCTACCTTTCTAATAATGGATGTGGTATTTTCTTGACTGGACATGAGTATGTTTGAGAAGCACATTTAAAGAGATGATGTATTCTTGCAAGATACATTACTGTGCATTTGTAAACTCTACTTCCACATTGATGCACATGCCAAGCATTTGCTATTATTACATTCAGCATTATTTGCTCCAGATAATAGTGCCAATAGACTAATGTCTTGTAAGTACAGAAAGCAGACATTCTTGGACAACACAGATTGAGTTAGGAAAATCACCAAGAAAAGAATCTTCTCCTTACACTGGAGTTTTGTTTTTCACTTTTTTAAAAAGGTGAAGATCAAACAACAGGTATCACCAGGTCCTGAATGGAGGACCATAGCAGTCTGAATGCAATTAAGATGAAAGGAAATGAAAAAAGAACAAGACATGGGCCAGTGCATCTATCTTAATGATAAGCTGAAAATCAGAATCAGAAAAGAAATCAACACTGAGAAAAACAAAATAAGTTTATGAAATTAACTGAAGCATCTTTCTTTGTGAATTATATATCCAGTGAGATTAAAACATCACCGTTTTATTACTCTGGTAAAATTGCTAGTTGAGAAGAATGACTTGTTCTTGTGCGGCCTCAGAGAATTTATCCAAAGGACAGTGTGATAATGTAAAAAATCAAACTTCTTTCTCCAGTTGAAGGTAGCCCCTACATTCAGTGCAAGGTACTTGACTAGTTTATATTTATATTATGAATTCCATGCATTAAATTTAATGTCTGAACCTATGTCTCACATCATGTTGGGTGTTTTATAGACATTTCCTTAAATCTGCATAACATTGATAAAGCACTGAGGCTTCAAAAGACCTATCATTTGTTCAAATTACAATGCAAGTATAAAGTTAGAAATTCAGTCAGCAGCTTTTAGAGGTTATTTAGCCTTTGCACATGCCTCAAGGATATCATCCTCAAGGAAAGCCATCTTCCACTACTAGGGTTTGTGGTGGAAACTTGTACTATAGGAACCCAAAAGAGTGAACGTATTTCTTTAAAAGTCAGAGAAGGGGGCCCTCCCCTGGTGGCGCAGTGGGTTAAGCAAGGCACCACAAAGCAAAACGCAGTCAGTGTAGCACAAGTTCGGTCCCTGCCACTGGCCAGGGAGGTGACCCACAGGACGCAGCAGACCTCTCCTGCCTCACAGGCTGCTCCCCTCAGCAGTGTATCTCAGTCCATCCGCCTGTTCTGCTCCCCATTCTGTCTGTGGTGGTGACTCCTCTCACCTCTCACGACTCTGGCCTGTACCCCAGCTCTTGTATTCATAAATAAATAAATCTAAACAAAAAAAAATTTTTTAAAAGTCAGAGAAGGGGCAGCCAGAAGGATGAAAAAGTGCCTTTCCAATAAAGAACAGAAAAGCATTTCTTCCAGAAACTTAAGCACTAAACTTTAACTCCAGAAAGAGAGAAGAGTGGATTTGAGGGAAAACAAACAGCCTGGCGCTGTTGGAGTGCAGTTGGGACCTTAACACTCCCAGGATTCCCCTTAGAACTTGGTCATTATTTGGGGGACTGATTTTAATTTCTTTACCAGTGGCCCTGACCATGTCTGGTACTTGTTACTTTGTTGGAGGAAAGGAGTGGTCTAAATGGAAGGGTCTTCCTGTAAAACGTAACGTATCTCAACTAAAGTCACTGGCATGCTTTCCCTGGACTAAGGAGCAAGTGTTTGCCTGTTTACATGTCCTACCAGACTTAGCTCATTTTCTGCCAGGGCTGAATCTTGCACTTTTGCCACCAGACTCATGTTTTCTCACTGCCACATCTTTTAGAATCCAGCTAAATTGCTGCTGGAACTTAGAGTTGTGGAGTCTGCACAAGAAATCTGGGACAGATGAATTTAAATCTTCATCACTTGACCTTTTGATACCCCATTCTTTCCCGGTGCTTGGCTACCAACTTTGCCTCTATTTGCACTGACACCTACGTCTCTAATTCAGCATGGTGCAAGAGTGAACTTCCGATGTTCCAGTTGTGCTTTTGTCTCTCTTCCTGAACTCCACACATATTCTAGAACAAACTTCAGGATAACAACTGTTTGAGCGTCTGCATTTCCAGGGTTTCTGCTCCCACAGAGGTCCCATTGGTTCACCTCTCCCAGCAGCCCTGCCCTGGAGGTTGATTTTAAGAGTGCACTAGACACAGAACCTGAAAATTGATAGTGCAATTTGTTGACCACTTTCTCTATGTACTATTCACTTTATCAATATCCACTATTGTTAATCGTCACAGTTCTTCAAATTGCAAATGGTTATTCCTAACGTTCCCAAGGTTATAAATAAATAAAAGTTACAAATGTGGTGAATTTCATGTAGTTGGAATCAGTAAACTGAATTTCAACATTCTTTCCCATTGTAATGTCAGTGTAACTTTTCCCTTTTTGCTGTTTACTTTTAATGTTACTGCTACAATAAACATGAAAAATAGTTTTAATTTGAATGCTCATAAAACTATGCTGAGAAATGAAAAATCCCCTGAATGTCTATGCACAGGAGAACTTAAGTAGTATAAATAACTACCTAGTAGTTGAACTCTTTTATTCTCAATAACACGCTAATATTTGCAGTAGTTTTTTAAGCACTTTGGTGAATATTTAAATGATCACTTGTAAAATTTTATATCATGAAAATTTACCAACATTTCCATATTTCCTCTGCTCTTGATAAATTAATGTCTCAGTTAAGTCAGCAGGTTTTTTTTTTTTTTTAATACTTGTCTATGTTTGAGGGACGGTGTCATATGTATTCCAAATGACTCTGGTAAAAGGTTAGTCATTCTGCAACACTAGTATTGTCCATCTTTAAAATGTGCAAATATTTTAGCTTGTACTTTCAAGTCAATCAACAAAAGGCAGTTATTATGATCAGCATAGGCATGTTCAGGTAGGCCTAAAAGGGCCTTTGCCTAGACATTGCAGGCCTTGTCTCACCTGTCCCTGTGCTCATCCTTCTTTCCCACCAAGAGCCTCTGTTGTTTCCCCAGCTACGTCACACCACACTGAGCCTCTGTGCTTTCATGCACTTCTCTCCCCCTCTGCGGAGACTTGATGCCCCCTTTGCTTTCTGGACCACTCAAAACTCAGCCCAAGTGGAAGCCTCCTGGGATGCTTACTCATCTCTATGTGATGTGATGATCCTTGCTGTGGTCTCTCATAGAATCCTGAACACTCCTCTCCCGTGACTTGAACTGGTCTCCCAGATCAGACTTACACCCTTTGGGGAATGCACAACACTCACACCTCACAGACATCAGTAAATATTAGTGGAGGGTGGGAAAAGTAGGGATTTTCTACAGGATGATGGATGTGACTTGCCCAGCTTCCCAAGGCTGATGAGTTGCAGAGCTCCGGTCAAAAGCATTCCTCCTGCACCCCAAGCAAAGCCCGTCCATGATTCTCTTGTCCTGACTGTCACTAGTTTGGGGTATTTTAGAAATACCTAGTCCAGGTATTTTAGAAAGAGTGGAATAACATGTAACTTCATTTGATGAACTTCTTTAAAAAAAAAAAAAAACAACTTAGAAATGAATATATGACCATGATGTAAACTAGACAACTAGGCAATTTTATTAACTCCTAAATCACAGAGAATGTGATAACAATCAAGTGAAGAACAAGAATAAACTGCTCTCAACTTATAGGAATATATGTTTTCCTTTAAACCAAGGAGAGAGTGATTCTGTGATCCAAAGGTATATAGTCTAAAAGGAAGATAGGGAGTTTCCCTTTGTTTCTTTTCTTCTTTTTTGGTCTCCCTCAAGCCAAAATAGTATTTCCCAAAGTAAAATTGGCAACCTGTGATGGTTATTGAAACCCCAGGGCCATTTTGTCGAAAGCAGAAATATTATTATTCATGGCACTTATACCAAATCCCAGCTAAAGCAGTGGTTGGGCAAAGCATTGTGGTATATGTTTCCCTGAGTCTTATTCATCAGGAATTACAGTTTCATTAACTATTTAGGAAAAGGCCAGGTTTCTAGCTGCTCAGAGTAATCCACAATATATAAGAGGTTGGATAAATTATGTAATAGGAACTATAAACCAAGGATTTAGGTTAGACATGGGTAAGCATTAAGAGCTTCCAAAGAGCACATTCAAAGTTTTACAGCATCGCTTATCCAATTAAATAAGGTAATTGGCTACTGAGATGACACATAGCAGCTTTCCTCACAACAATGTCCTATTCCACCTTTTACTCTCTCCTCACAGAACCACTCCTGATACCCAGAGATGGCATCAGGTTCCCTGCCTCTAGGACATGCTTCACCTGTGCAAGTCACGCTTCCTGTCCATATTTTTTTTACATCTTTATGGAGGTATAATTGGTATATAAAACACTTCACATATTTAATGGCTACAGTTTGATAAATTTGGTCAACTATTTGCTGAATGAGTGCCCCTTCTAATTATTCTTGATGTTCTTCATAATCACGTAGTAAGCTTTTGTTTTCTGTCTTTCATAGGTCCACAATCTCTCAGCAAAGGTACCATATTGATCATGAACAAGCATGTGATTGAAAATTGTCCAAATGATTTGTGCTATCTCCTATTCGGGCAAAACTGCTAGGGATATTCTAGCAGTTTCTGTCTAGTTATGGAGGCTCACTCAGCACCCTCAGTAGGAAGTGTCTGCGAGAGGACAGGGCTGAGAATGAGAGGCTTGCCTCTTGCTCCTTTGCAGCACCTTGGGCTGGCTAGCCGCATCCTTGCTGACTCCGGCTCTCTGAGTCACCTGCACATGAAAGTGGAGCTTTTATCCCAGCATCTTAAAAATCCTCCACTTGGAAGAAAGAGCCTGTTCTCTCTGGAGGATAAAAGTGAAATTGCAACTCTGTGAAATGTGTCTGCAGCCAGGTGCGGGCTCTGCAGGAGTCAGCTCTGGACACACTCACATCTCCCCATCAAGAACGACGTTTAAACTTTCCAACGTGTCTGAAAGTGAGTTGACCAAAGCAGTTCAGAAATCTAACCCATCTAACTTGGGTCACAAAATGTGCCTTTCTGTCACTGACATCATTTCTCATTATAGGCAAATAATGCAAGGGCCCAGTTTGCTGAAGGTGAAGCTTTGTGGCTCAAACCAAAAGAGCGCAGCTCCAGTCCATGACACACGATTATTCTTAGCACAATGTAGGCCACTACTTCCCATAAACTCTGAGCTGCACCCCTGACCCTCACCCTGCCTGTGCAGGCAGCTTTGTAAAGTGCCTTTTCTTCTATGGGATCTGAAGTTTCCCTTCATGTAGCAAGACACTGACAATATCAGCAGCATACCCACCACCTAAAATACTGCCTGACTCATAGTAGGCACACAGTAAACATTTGTTGAATGAATGACTGAATAGAAATTGATTGAGGAATGATGGATCCTGCTTTTAACAGCTCTTGAACTCATAGGAAAGGCACTCTGTAAATAAGGAACCAGGGCTATTAGCGTTGATTGGCTGTTGTTCAATCCTACATTGGATATAATATAAATTTCTAAATACAGTCTGTACACTCAGAAGCTCAAAGGAGTTCCAGAGATCACATTTATGTTCCCTGGAAATGACTTCTAAAATAATAATCATGATAATGATAATAATAACCCACTTTATGTGGCTTTCTTTTCAGTATGCAAAGCACTTTCATATCCATTATCACATTAACTCCTCCCAACTACCCTGTGAAACAGATCTCATTATCTTCAAGTTGAAGAAATTAGACTCAGAAAAGTGACGTGACTTGTCTAAATTCACACAGCTGGTAAAAAACAGAACAGGATCTCAAAATGCAGTCTTCTCAGAAAAAATCCCCAGGTGGGATTTTTTTCTACTGCCTAGCACCTAACTTTTGATTGATTTTCTTTAAGAAACAAGAATAATTCAGTCAAAACAATTTAGTTTTTAATTGACCGAGTTTCAGTGATAACCTTGTGGAGAGTATCTTGCTTATAAATGGGTTCTTGCTAACCTCGCTTTAAAACAGCTGTGATGGCGCTTTTAAATTTTAGAGCATTGGTGTAAGAAGAGAACTTTGTTCTCATTCATCCCTTGGTTGACTCAGAAATTTACCAGGCTCTCCCTTCACTATGTGCATAGTTTGAGAGTTTGGGCTGGGGATAGCATGTGTTTGTTATCAATGATCCCCGTCAGGCAGCAGTATGGGATATGGAATGAACTATAGTAGATAGTGGAAACCATTAAGCAGCATCCACAAGTCAAAGAATTGACTGATGCATGAGGAAGCAGTACCAACTTCCAGTTGGGAGTTCAGGAGAACTTTATGGCATTTGTGGTCCTTAAAAACAGGGAGAATTAAAAGAGTGAAGAGGTCAAATTAAGGAGACAGGGTTTCAAGAAGTAAAAGCAGACTCAGACCACTTCTGGGGCAAGAGAAACAGCTGGATTTTCTAGAATAGAGTGTACAGAGGAATTCTCAAAGGTCAGGGCCACATGATAGAGGACATAAAAGCCAGGTCTGTTCACGGGCAAGGACACAGAGGCCCAGAGAGGAATGGCTCTCTTTGTTTTGTCCTTTTCATGTATACATCTCTGACATTTTGTCTGCCAATATCTTCTCAGCAAACAAGCAAAACCAGTGCCTTGACTTACAAAAACTAGAACATTCTCTGACTATCTTTCTCCAATTACAATACTGTCAAATGTAGAAACACTTTTCAAACTAGCCCCACACTAGGAAATGTGCTTTTCTACTAGGAACACACAAGCATGCCTGCATTTTCATGGCGCTCTTGAGCTGATAGCTTCTGAAACCACTGTAGAAGGTAGGAGTGGAGAGAGTATAGGAGATTCTATTAGGGAGTCAGGAAAACACTAGTTCACTCTGTGACCTCAGTCAAGTAACTTCCTTTCTCTCTGGGCTTCTCTGGAATAGGAATACCTGAGTGCCCTGCATTTACCAACAGGTTACATAGTTATTCAGTGACTTGATATAAAAGTTGTCTATATTATAATCAAACAGGGGTCCTGTTATAATTATCACTATTGGCCTTGTTATTCAGAACTTTACCATTAACTAAAAAAGAGAGAGCTTATAGGTCATTAGTTCCAAGGCTCTTATTTTCTAAACAAGGACAGAAGTCTTGAGACACAGGTCTAGAGATGCTCAAGGTCACATTGGAAATTAATATCAAGAATGAACTGAAGTCAAGACTCCCAACTCCCAGCATAGAAGTCTCTCCACTAGAACCAAAGGCTGCTGAACTTAAGCACTTAAGCAGTCTTCTCCAAAAAGGCTGATGTGGGACCTAAAGTTTTCTTTGAATAATCTCTTTATATATCAATCCAGAACATTGTAAGGAAAGCTATTCACACCTTCCACATTTAAATGAAAAAAGAGGCACATACATCAAGTGATTTGGCTGAGTTCCAACAAGTAGAGATGAATACCAAGAAAATAGCAGAAAGCCTGTTCTCCCCAGAGGTCAGCTTGCTAGATGAGAGAGCACAGCTAAATTCCTGAAATGATTACATTCCATTTCTGTTTCAAATCACCACGGCTCCCCTCCTACAAAGCCCATACAATACAGATTCATATATATTTGACCTGAAAATTTCATCTGAAGAACTCCATGACCCCACTTGCAGTAATTGAAGTCAGGCAGATGTAGGATTGGCAGTTCTGCACAACTCAGTAACCTTCTCGCCCAACCTGTGCTGATGACTTCAGCATCAGCTCATTTCCTGGGAAGATCAGGCAAACAATTACTTCTGTTTAACCTTGCTTCCCTCCCCTATACCCTATCATGTATAATTTCATTCCTTGGAAAAGAATAGTCACTTCTCTATAAACCCTGCTAGCCTCATCTAAAACCTTTGGGGTAAGATGTGTTTCAAGAATTTATACTCATTTGGACTTTAGAAAAATAATTTGGTGCCTCTCTTATTATATTACACATGACCCAGCAGGATCTGGGACAATCTTGTCATCAAATGTCCTAATATTTCATTAGCAAAACATGAACACTCTCAATAAGTGATAAATAAAAACTAAGTAGCTTCATATCAGATCAGGTCAGGTTTACTATCAAGTGAATTGGCTGCACATTTATAGAAAAACAATCATATTTTAGAACATCTGAAATTTGGAACTGCAGGCAGGGACTGTGAATCGGTACAAAGACTCAGTTCACTTCAGCTAATACTGCTATGCCCATCTGTCTCTGTAAGAGAGTCCTCAGTGTCAGTTGATATACTGAGTTGGTGGTACATATGGAACTTTCCGTCTTGGCAAGGAAACAGCACAGAAAAGACAATAAATGTAAGATGCCACTATTGACATTTCCTTTCAAAGCAGCATCTTTATTGTTGGCAGTGAGAATAAGTACCTGCCTCTACCTCATCATCAGTGCCATGGGGACATGCAGAAAGAGAGAAGGATGTGGCTAGCCTGAAGATGGTTGCTGTTATGAACTGAAATGTGAACTGAACTCATTTGTAAAAGACCTAACCTTCAATGTCACTGTATTTAGAGATAGGGTCTTTAGGGAGGTAGTTCAGATTAGATGAGGTTATCAAGGTGAGGCCCTAGCCAGTAAGACTGAGACACCAAAGCTCTCTTCCTTCCCTCCCTCCC
>JAGFMF010011696.1:4340493-4519368 GCA_019455555.1 Galemys pyrenaicus
AAAGACAAGGACAAATTGGGGACACTTGGTGGGGAGGGAAGAGGGAAAGGGTTGAGGGCAGACGGGAGCACAGGGGACTGAGGTGATGGTGCACTGGTGATATGGTGATGGGGAATACATGGGGATTACAATTGATGTCAAACATATATTTTAAAAAATTAAAAAAAAGGGAAAAAAAATAAAATAAAAAAAGAAATGAATGTCTCTGAGTAACCAGAATACATGGTCAGGAAAGTTCTTAAGAATATTACTTCTAATAACTAAAAACTGGAAACATGTCAAATATCCACCAATAGTCAATAGCTTGATAGTGGTTATTCATATAAAGGATATCAGATAGCATTGGAAATTAATCAACTGTAGTTTCCTGAAACAATACAGATGAAACTCACAGAGTAGAAGAAAAGACACAAAAAGAATGACTCCATTTATACAAAATTCAAAACACAAATGAAATTGTAGCATCTAAAAGATCAGAGGCATACAGATAAGCTATAAAGTAAAACAAAGAAAGCGTTACAAAATTTAAAGAAGTTATATTTGTTAGAAAAAGAGGGGGGTTGCAATTGGGAAGAAGCACAGAGAAGGATTTTAGGGTGGTGTTCAATTTCTTGATCTGGTGGTAGTTAAATGGGTATTCATCTCTGTAAATTTTTTTTTTCATAGATTTTTGAGGGCCTCCCTGGTGGTGCAGTGGGTTGAGTGGAGCACTGTGAAGCATCAGCCTCACAGCAGCGTGAGTTCAATCCCCAGCCAGTGAGGGGACCCACCTGGTGCAGCAGACTGCTCCTGCATTGCCTGCTGCTCCCCTCAGCAGTGTGTTTCAGTAGATCTGCCTGTTCTGCTCCCCACTCTGTCTCTGGTGAATCCTCTCACCCCGCCCCGGGGCCTCTGGCCTCTACCCCAGCTCTTGTGTGTATAAATAAATTAATCTTAAAAAAAAAAGAGAAAGATTTTGAAGTTAAATTGTGTATTTATATTTCATGTATTTTCGTGAATGGCATCACAATGCACAACAAAGACAATGTGAAAAAAACTCGAAGGGAACTCTATTTTCACTATGTACCCATAATTACATGCTGACTCTTGGAAAATATTAGCTCACTCAAGGACGATAATTCCAATGGTATGAAAATTTAAATTTCTCCTTTTGTTATAAAATTCAAACTAGAGCAGAAAATTATATCTCAATCATTTCTCTGTACTATTCATTACACCTATTACACATACACATCTCATTACACATACACATTAAAGGGGAAATAGAAGAAATTACAATAATGGAGGACTTTAATATCCCACTTAGTACATAACCCATCTTCTCTCTCTTCCCCAGCCAAAAAAGAAAAAAAAAATACAAAAAACAAAAAGTGGGAAAAAGCAGAATACGGTAAGACAAGATGTCTTCATGAAGAAGAAAGTCCTGTAATTTTTATTAGGATGCAGATACTGAGTTGGAAAACCAAAACAATGTTTCTTTCTAGATGATCTTTTATTTTTCAAATTATTTTTATTCTTTTTCAATATTTATTTATTTATGTATACAAGAACTGGGGTACAGACCAGAGATGTGGGGCGTGAAAGGAGTCACCAGAGACAGAGTGGAGAACAGAACAGGTAGATTGCCTGAAATACACTGCTGAGGGGAGCAGCAGGTGGGCTAGTAGGAGTGGCCCAGTATACTATGTGGATAACCTCCCTTATACTATGCGGGGATGGAACTTTTGCATGCTGCAGTGGCTGCAGATGCTTCATAGTGTTGATGCTTAACCCCTTGTTTCCCCCTGGGAGGCCCCAGGTCATCTTTTAAAAAGAAGAACAGGAGCCATTGCCAGATAGAAAAAGAACATCCATTTGCAAATAATTCAAAAGGAAACGTAGGTGTTACTGAATTTAGGCCCAATTTGGTCACTCTCTGTAGTAGAAAGTAAATTAAAAACAACCTTTTCATAGCTTTTAACTTAGAGACTCAAAGTGACAATGCCTTAGCTTTCTTTGACCAGTGAAAAGAACTTGACATTTATAATAAGGAGACCAGACCCTGACTTTTATCCACCACTTTATGGTTATGTGATGTTGGAAAAGTCATCCTACCTAAGTCTCAGGGTCGACTATAAAGTGGAGGAAATAATCTTTGCCCTAATGATCCACAGGAGAAAAAAATGATGTGAATAGGATAGTCTGAAAGTCAAATGGAAAAAAAAAAAATACTTGTGAATTTATCATATACATAACAAAAGATAAATATATGCAAAGGATGTGTGTAAGTTTTATAAACTCTAATGAGGTGATTTCACATGTATGGGATGTGTGGTGGAATCAACATAGGATGTCCACTCTCAACACAAACCCAGGGAAGCTCAGGCAGGGATAGTATTGCATAAAAGCCCCTGAGAGCTGGGTTGAGATAAAAACTGATAAATACTGCTTTAGAAATTATAGCAGGTACTCAAAGTTAGTCAACAACTCATTTCTTTTAGATTTTAGCAGTCAACCTTCCAAAATTAGTTTAAGTGGTGATAAGAAGAAAGACTTGTTCAAAAGAACTTGTTTTGCCAGTTTAATAATTAATTAATATTGGAATATTTTTCAGTTTATTCATTTAAAATAAGTTCCTGAGATGCTAGGCAGCATGGAACATGTCTGAGTATCCCCAATAGTGTGTTGTGCCTAGCATACGGTGTTTATTAAAGGAAGGAATTAAGTGGATGATTTTGTCTCTCTCATGCCCTATAAAATCTATTAAAATCTTTTAAAAATGCAAATGTAGCCCTCCCACAACATGGCATCAATCCTAACTGGTTTTAATGAAATTCCTTTAAATATTCAAGGCATAGATAATTCTTAATTTTTAAGCTCTTTAAATGAATTTTTAATGGCAATCATTTCATTAGTTTCACAAGAAGGACCTTTTCTTGATGTTAAATTTTTCTCTATAGCCATAGTAACTATTAATAAGCTATAAAATGGAAAATAATATTTATGGGAACTATGGAAATGAATGCCACATTTCTAAAAGGAAAATTGAGGGTACAAAATATCAATTAATTATTTTTACAAGATGCCTCAAAAATATCTGAAATAACTAAGGGAAATTTTGGAAAAATAAGGAGAGTTAGATAAACTCATTCTCTCATATAGTGAAACATATATTCAAGATAAAATAACTAAGATATCGTGAATTTGAAACAGAAGCAGACTGACAGATAATTAGAATGGAGAATGTTGAGCTCCATTTCAGAATTTAATACATTGTGTGGCATTATATAAGTGAAGAAAGGATAGATTTAAACAAATGGTCGGGAGAAACAGATCAACTATTTATCCATTCACAAAATTAAGTAAATTAAACATTCAAGTTAAGATTTTCATCAACATAAACTCCAGTAGGATTAAGGAATTATGTTTTTTATGTACAAAAGAAACATAAAATGAATTATATGTGAACTTTCCCATAATCTAAGGATAACTTTAAAGTCAGGTATCACAAATGAAAGAATTAGATTTCAGTTTTTAAAAAAATCTTAATACTTCTGTTTATTAAAAAAAAACAACAAAAACAAACAGCTGAAGAATCACAAAATGGTAAAGATGTCTTTGCACACTTTGGTGATTAGTTGAAAGGACCAACTGGAAAACAAAAATCTCTTCTCAGACAAAATTAGGAAACACCCATGCCCCAAGTGATGTATGTTTAAGAAGAGCTGCAAGGATAGTGAAAACTGAACCTGGGCAGGGCGCCCATGGAGAGAGCACAGCAGCCTCACTGCAGACTCATGTGGAAGAAGTTGACCTGTTACCTCTGAAATAGAAGGCACAGGAAGAGGTGGCAGAATCAATGACTATTTGCTTGGAGATGAGGCAGCAGCACCAGAGTGTGGTCAAATCCCTTAAACCACCACACAGACAGGCAAATTAAGGACAAATGAGGAAAGGGACAAAAGAAAAGAATTCTCTGACAAAAAAGGAGAAAATTTGTGGTCAAGAACTTCTACAAGGGCTCATCTTTCTCAGCTAAAGTGAAGAAGAAGATTACACCTGCCCATATGGGGTTTCATTATGGATCAGAGAGAAGCCCTGACCTTTCCACTTAATCCTACGATGAACAACTGACTCAGGAAGAATTGGCTTCATTCAAAAACCAACGTACTTGCTGTGGGTTGCCACGCTATCAGGTAGTTTTTAATTTTACCAAACTCCCTCGTCCCATTTAAACCCCAGGCCCTGCATAGTGAGGAGTGAAAGGAGGTAAGCACACAAGAATATTTTCACAGGATCTCCCCAAGTCTTTTCTTTTTTAAGATTAAGGTATCATTGATTTACAACTCTGTATATAATTCAGAGGTATAAGATCAAAGCTCTTCAGATGTATGTTTGCTTCCATACAACATCCAGAGTCAAGGCATCTGTAGTTCCCCGCCATGGTTCACTGGTCTCCTCCCTCTGGCAGGGCTTGGTTTTCTCTGCCCCTTTGTTTTTATTTTATCCCACATGACGAGAAAAACCATCTAGTGTTTGTCTTTTTCCATTTTATTTTTTTTTATTTTACTTACTGTAATTCTCTCCATTGCCATCTATGTTGTTGAAAATGGAAAAAAATTCATCTTATAAAAGCTTTTATATATACACATAGTAATGCAGCTTTTATAGCTGACCAAATCAACAGTAGCATGACATGCATAACTGTTACATGACTAACTAGTATCCGTTGCACTAAAGACTCCACAAAGCCCTCTCCGTCTTGGAAAATTCAAGACATGAACAAAATCTGTGGATCCACGAGCTATATTTATTTTTCACTTATTCCTTCTCTCTCCATTCTCCCCACCCCCAGCCATGAAACAGATTCTTCTCTGAGATCAATTAAGAAAGCAGAAACTTGGAAAAAACCCTCAATATCTACTTGTCCTTCCAGGTGGAGAAATGATACTCGATGGAGGGAAGTTTCCTAATAGCATTTTGGAATTATGAGGATGTATAGTTTGAAAAAGTCCGGTCTCTAAATTTATTTTCAAAATCCCCTAATACCTACAATATTCACAATAAAAACCTTGGAAAGTATATCAAAATATTTTTGGTTGGCTGGTAGGAAAACTTAGAAGACAGTGGTTTCTAACAAATAATAGGAAAGTGGAAAAGGATGTGTAAAAATCCACTGAGAGGTTGAAGCTTAAGGTTATGTTTCTTGAAAGGCTGTAGGAGAGAGAAGCAGAATTTCATGTAGTACCTAGGACTATTCAATATCCTACATTTACCCATTGTTAAAGAACAATATAGAGATTGGACATAAAACTTAATCCTGTAAGCAGTCAAGTCAAGATTTGAGATCTAGGCCAAGACCTTCAAGGTGAAGATGAGGAATCCACTCTTGAACTATGATACTATGCCCCAGGACCCGTCGCTATGAGTCTTCTCTGCTCTGCTAGCACAGAAAGACACAGATGAATGAAGGGTCAGCCAAGAAGCAAAGATCTCGCTGGCTGGAGTCATACCATGATCTTGTCAGTCATAGGATTATGAGAACTACTACCCCAAAAGTTTCCACATGAGGCGAATATATGATAGGTAGAGATCAATTTAAGAGGACAATGATATGCCCAAGCTGGCCTTATCGTCTTGTCACACAAATCCCCAAATAGCTTTCTTTCTCTCAGAATTCTCCTACCAATAAAAGGAACAAAACTAATGTGTACATTAGCCAAGGTTAATACTTGAGCTATATTTAGCAAGCTGAGAGTCAAACAAGCTTTCAATTTTCTAGCAGAATCCTTTTGTGAGAAAGAACTTCATAAAATGCCACAAGCACAGCTGTGCAGAGGACACAGAGCTGTAACTAGGACCTCAAGGCCAGCCGCCAGAACAATGATGCCACCCTGGAGTGAATCTAAAAGGAGAATGAAACAGACAAAAGCAACGTCCTCTCATTATCCAGACTATCTGAGCTCTCCCTGCTATTAGTATTTCCATCCACGTCAGTTCATCTGAAGACACAACATGCATCTGCAAATCCTATTTACCTGTCATAACTTGTCATAGATTAATCTTCCCTTGTGTCCAGCTACTAGCTTTGTGTTTAGTCTCCCTCTACAGTCAAGTCTATGTGATAGGGTCTTAGAGATCACACATCTCATATCTCACTCTTCATTTACAAATGAGAAGAGCAAACAAGACCCAGAGAAGGGAAGGAGTTTGCCCAGAGCCACACGCTCTTGTCAGAACTAAGTGAATTTCGGGTACTAGGCTCATAGTCTAGTGCTCACTCTGTTGGTGCCAATTGTCTCTGATTTAAAGAATGTTCTTCCTTCAATGGGGTCCTCTTCAGAGCACATTCATTTGGTGAATTTCAGCAAGCAGTACAGATCTTGTGCCTATGGTCACAGAAGATTCAATACATTCAATTTTAATCATTCTTATTAGCATGTGAAATGATAAAACTTTTTTATATTATTGTCACAGAGAAAGAAGAGTTCGGCATATGACAGATATTTCAGTCCACCAAATATAGACGGTGTCCAGAAATAAATCTCAGCTAATCTCAAGACACTTTCATTGTCATAACCAAAGATGCCACCTTGTACCTTCGTTACATCTTTTTCAGCATTAAATCACCCGTCTTTAATTTGATGATAGTCTGTAGATGCTGGTTTTAGATGTATTGATAGTAATATATAGATTAAAAATAAATGCAGTAAGTTCAGATATGTAAAATGTGGCAAAGATGTTATTATGGGTTTAGTCAATCAATGTTTCAACAAATGGACCAGGAGTTTTGAAAAGTGTTATCACATCAAAGAACCTGCAATACTGAAATGTTTTAAAAATACAAGATATTTGATTTATATGTTATTTCAATTTTGTATCAATGCCAGCCAAAAGATCTAGTAGAGCTCCTGGTTACCTGTCATTTGTAGTCAAATTTTAAGAAAACTAAATTCTGAGTTAGTTTACCTTTTCAAAGATTAATAGTTCCCTAAGTCTGAAAAAATATTAATGTTTTGCTAATAACAGTTCTTTTACTGTTGATACTTTTAAACTCAAAAATTGAAATGATAGAGTCATTTGGTCTATTTCCTAACCAAACCAGAAAATTTCCACCTCTTTTCTATCATGGTCCATGGCAGAAAATGAATTCTTTCTAGGTGAGCTATAAACTCTGATGAAGAGCTCTGCAACAGCATTTGCTCCAGATTATGCCACTTATGTTTTATTTCCTAGCTAAGTACTGGTCCTGTATAGGTCCTATACTATATAGTATATAATGGAACTTGTCCTAAATAATAATACATTCTAATATTGACAGAATGGCATAGTAAAAAAATCTTAATTTTGTAAATATGTTCAAATCTTGGCCCTGTCCTACCACTTAATTGTCTATAGAACTTTGAACAAGTCATCTGAGTCTTGATTTGTTTAAGTGTTTGGAGTTATCGAGATACTTAAATAGGTTCGTACATATAAAGCATCTAGCACAAAGATTCATGCCTTCAGGTAATCAATGAATGTGTGCTGTGCCACTCTTGTGCAACAAGAGTTTAAAAGATAGTGTCAAAATAAACATTTCAGGTGGAGGGTAGATGGATTTATACACCTACTATTTAGATTTTGAGACAGAGACAATCTTTGAATGGGAAAGTCAAAAAGAACAGTAATGTTGTTCAACGCTGCCAGGTGAGAATGTAAGTTAAGAGACAAGTTTTTGCCTCTGTTCACTTCTAACCCATTTAAGCTTCTGTGATTTATCGGTGGAGAAGATGGTCAATCGGTGGAGAAGATGGAAAAATATGTCAATGCACGTTTCCTTGTCAATGTGACATTAAGATTTTTTTCTATGCAGGAGAGAGAGAAAGTGGTCTAGGAATGCAAGCATTCTCATTTCAACTGCCATGTCAAATGTAGGCTAACTATATGTTAAGACCTTCGAACAATGATGCTATTATATGGGAGATTAATATTTGACTATTCTGAAACTTCGTGCTTATTGTTCACCACCCAAATACAGGTATATATCTTGTCTCCCTGATATTTGATGAATGTCCAAACCCACTTGTGAATTGAAGACTGTCAACCCAAACTTAGAAAACTGGGCCACACTACATTATCATTAAAGTTTAGTGCCATAAAGCAAATTTATGATCTACACTGCTTTTGAATTTACTATAATAGAGTATCATTCTAAAATGGGCATAAACACAATTATTATAGTTAAATTGTTATTGCTTAATTTCCATTTGTAATGCATTTTTTCTTTAAAACTAAAATATATTATCCAACTAATAAACAGAAAGTAGAATTTTAGACATTGCAAATAATTTTATTGGTGAGTATTCTAAGTAATGTTTGGATCATACTTTGTCTACCTGTTGAAGAAATTACATCATAAGTGATATATATGTATTCTCAAAAATTGCTATTTCCCTCAGAGAGGAGCATTAATTACATTAAGTTGGTTAAATACACAAACGTGTTTACCTGATATTGACAAAGAGTAACAGAAAACGATGCCCATCTTCCCTGTAGCATTAGGGGTACTTAGTGTCTCATTTAATGACAAAAAGCTTTACCCTGCAGGTCAGAATACAGTGAGTAACATGCAAGTCTTTCCCTCACCATTAATAATGTTTAGCTGGAACGTCAAATCACAGACCATACTAGCAGACCATTGGTCAACAAGTAAGGAGCTTCTGAAGACAGCTATGAGGATGGAAGATCAGGTACTTCCCGGAAGACCAGTGCAGCACTCTGGAGCAGCAGAACTCCAGAAATATCTACGGAGACTTCTGATAAACACTTCTGTTTATCAGAAGTCCCAATACTCCCATCTAAGACTGGGATTATTTCTCAGCAAAGTAAAGATCTGATCCAATATAATCACTTAGCCAATGGGCTTAATCCTCCCAGGAAATATAACTAAACAATCACTCCAAAGAAACCTCCAGTTGTTATAAAAAAGCAAGTGTGTGTGTCTGTGTGAGGGGGTGAAGTCACCAGATACTTTTTAATTCGCCTCAGAAGCCTCCTCCCAGCTTCCTCACCTCTCCACCTAAAAGAACAATTAGCCACATATACCTACCTCTCACTTCACTTGCAATTGCAGAGATATTTTTAAAATGTTTGGTCCTACTCCACGTACTCTGAATCCAACCTTGACTTGCATTTTCAAAACTTCCATTTCAGATAAGAAAGGCATAGGGAATAATCTACTCTTGAAATTGCCATTTCAGATAAGAAAGGCATAGGGAATAATCTACTCTTGAAATTGATGAAGCCCTGTTGAGTTATAGCTTACAAATTCACAGACATGCACGTACAATCAGCTATAAGTAACACCAAAATTGTAACTCCAGCCTAAAGCATCTTATACTGTACTTGAGACAAAAGTGATTTTAACCAATCCTGGCTTTCAGAAGGACAAGATTAATAATTCAACGTTTTACTTATATTCCAGACCAGAGAGCATCCCCTTTCTACTCACCTTCAATAATGTCTGACCTGAGTCCTAGGTTTATGGTACTGGTAACAAATTTTGGGTTTAAAGAGTTTTAACTAACCCTAGGCTTTTTAAATAAAGTTTAAACCAAGAGTTTGTAGAGTATTCAAGTACTACAGGCAGCAAAAGGGAAAAAAAATGTGTCAAGAGGATCACTGTAAGTGGGTTCTTTATAAACTGTGATGAAATTTGTTGCAAACACAACCTTTAAAATACTGTAAATATCATTAATTGTATTTGTGATGCTAAGAGCTATGACAATTTACAGTTGATTTAAAAGGGGAACAATGCCTTTGAATATGCTTGCTACTTTAGTGGATTATTACTTTTTCTTTTAACCTAGGCAGTTAACAAAATGCTCATAATATTAAAAAAGTCAACAGATTTCACCAGGTGCATATTTATTAGGTATAGGAGCTATTATTCTTTGGAATGACTCAAAACCAGATAGCATAAAACAGAATTTAGACAAACTATATGAATATCCCTGACACATCCCAAAAGAGACACAGTGACTGAAGCAGTGTAACTGCATAGAAATAATTTAGTATGCTACTTTGAGTATTTTGATGTTGATGAACTGAGCCAAATTCACTTGTGCTGAAAGAATTAAGTTTTGACTCATTTCACTAGAAAGTCCAGTGGGAGTGGACTTGGGAGTGGGGAAGTCCTCTATCTGGAGGTTCATGTTCATTCTTCATTTCCCCTGGAGAATCATCCAATGTAAGTTTCACCCTAAGGTCGTTCTAGTCATGATTAAATGACCACTGTCGGAACCACAGTGGTTAAGTGCTGCTTCTTCCATAGCCACAGAGCATGTTTATGCCCCATATTCCAAGTGGAATTCTGAGCATGACCCTAATTAGAGAGCTTTATATCATTTGTCAATCCCTAGTGAATGATGGTGGCTAGGGAGATGGTTGTCTATTGGTTCACACCAATCAGGATGCACATATGGTACTAAGGATGAAGCGCTTCCACGAAAGGACATAGGTTATGTGGAGGATAGGCAGATATTGGTAGGAAAAGTGGGGAAAGGAAAATGGAAACCGTTTATTACGAACATGAAAATAATTTCCAGATTAAAAACTAAAAATAACAACACAATTCCAAGGCCAGTATGTTCCTTTTATTATCATTATTTTTGTGTTTGACTTAAGATGATTGAATGATTTCATTTTCATTTATAAACGTTACATTAATTCCCATGCAAAAACCCAAGACAGCATTATGTCTAAATTTAATTGGCCAAAATTCTACCTGGGAGTCTGGACATTCAAAACCAAAACCAAAGTTGCTTGGCCTTTCCAATAATAGACATCATGGTCATCCATTGAGAGATTAGTACATCTCCTGACCTCTCAAACAGCTCATGGTGCCATGAGTCTATACCAAAACAGGGAGCCAAAGCCATGAGGCCCTGGACTAGCAAATAATTTCATTCATGAACACAGGACACCTCTACACCAAGGCTGCCACCCAGCCTTCCTGGTTCCTGCTCTATAGCAAGATCTGTTCTTGAATGGGTCTGATATCTTCTATTTGGAGATTATAAATCCTCCCAATTTTCCTCAAAACTTTCAGTAGAAGCTAAGAGACTTTACCAAAAAAGCTGACTTCTATAACCCCAAAAGAAACACATACAAAGACACCAACTTTATCAAGGAGGTATTTTTCCCCAGCTTCAGATAAAGTCTCTTAGCAGGTATAAAGCTTTAAACACTTCTCTCAGTAGGACAGGAACCAGGAATATCAAGGAGGACAAAACAGGACCCCACGATTAAAGGAGTACTAAACAAATGCAAGAATCATTCTGTTGACTGAGAGGGTGGGCTAAATGAAAAATGACATTTCAACAGTGGGTGTCAATTTGTATCGAAACACGCACATTAGAACTCTGATAATGGTAAAGATTTCATTAGTGCAAATAACAATTATAATGGTATGTTCTTTAATAAGATTTAAATAAGGCTTCAAATAATTACACACACTACATCTACCATTTGGAAACCTTAATTCTGTTTGGAAAGTTGTCAGACACACTCTCCAAACCATCTATAGTTTTGATTTGAGGACAGTTACAGTCAATGAAGTTGCTCCAAAACACAACTGGTAGCATTCTCACTTGCAAAGTCTACACCGTTTGCTGGACAGGGGGAAACTACTCAGGCCGCTGGTCATAAGACAGACATCCAGTTAACGTACCAGGTAGTTCCCAGGTTCAGGTGATGCTCAAATACCTGTAGCGATGAAAGCTCATTAAAAAATAAAAATAAAAACAAAACAAAAAGTAATAAACTCCTTAGTGTCAGAAAGAGATTGTTTCCCCATCCCCAATAACAAGTTTGCACAAAATATGAAACAGAAAAAAAATCAAGAGAATTCATGGATATTTTCATCTATGGCTCAAGTTCTCCTTAAACAAAAAAAAAACCAAAAAACCATGTGACAATAACCACAAAAAGTAAACAACAAAACCCGCGGCAGAATAAGAAATAGTAATACACTGTTTCAGAGCCTGCGCATCCTGCAGAACCAGGAAACTTAAAATGTGTTCTTAACAGATCCAAGCGAGGCTGGATATGTCAAAAACGGAAAGACAGCGTCACCAGCGTCACAAACCACACTACGCATGAGGGTTCCGGAATGGGGAGGGGGAAATGAGGCAGCAAACGCTCAGAAAAACTTATCATCAATTCTGAAATGGGGCCTGGTGACATCATCGGGGTTAATAAAGACAGAGATGGACTTCCCCGGGTTCTCAGTCACCAGCTGCTGCAGTTTTTTTGCCAAACGGTCATCGGGCTGGTTGGGGTCCCCTCCGTCGGACTGCGGGGAGGGTATGCTGGTGGCGCTCCCTCGCCTCTGGAGCTCCAGCGTCAGCCGGTTGGCAGCCTTGACGTGCTCGATGGCGGTGCGCAAGTGCTCCGCGGGGTCGGAGCGGACCGAAGAGAGCTTCCGGGCGTGGAGCATGACCGTCTCCTCCGACAGGTGCTCCAGCATGTTGCACTGAGGGATGAAATAATTGGGGCACATCTTGTTGACTAGACAGTGCTGCAGGTCATCGATGAGGCCCAGCAAAAAGTGGGCCGCATAGTCTTCCTGAGCCAAGTAGCTGGCAGGCAGTCTGTCGCAGGCCCAGAGCATCATGCTCCGCAGGTGGTAGGGGCTGATGGCCTTGGGCCGCGACAGGAGTTTGATGATGATGGCTTTGCAGGCCTGGTAGGCCTGCATGAGGCTGCTGGAGATGCACTTCTTCAACTGCACCTCGCTCCTGGCAAAGGACAGTCGCCACTCATTGTCCTTCTTCCCCTTGTAGGAGCAGGCAGGCACCAAGTAAAACCCACTGATAACCTCTTCCTCAGTGATCTTCCCATCCCAAAAGTGGTTCTCCATGAGCCAGCTCTGGGCCACCGCCGGCCAACCTTTGAAAGACACCACGGGGACAATATCATACAGCATGCGGCTACTCCCCACACCCAGAATGATGGAGATGATGGTCCCATTCTTCTGTACCTTTTCCACCTTTGGCATGCCTCGCTGGGGCTTCTTCTGTATCTCGGAGAGGACGATGCTAATGGAGTCATAGAACCAGCCGGCCACTTTGGTTGGGGAGAAGAAGTAGTTGGTGGCGCCGTTGATGTGATCCACGATGGTGCAGCAGTCTTTCCATTTGCTGATCGTCCCCTCATCAAAGAGCCGGAGGCTCAGCCAGGAGTGGCACAAGGCTGAGTGGCGCATGTCCAGGGTCACAGGCTGGTTACGGTCATGCAGCTTAAGGGCTGGCACCAGGAGGGTGAAGTCCATGTCATAGTCGGTCCCCCGGGCATAGACATTAAGCTCATCTAAGTCCAGGTCCACCACGCCTTCCCGGACGCCTCCGGAGAGCAACAGGTACTCATTGGCCACTGGAAGTTTTTGGTCCAGCTTTTGCACCATTCCTAGGAATGGAAAGAGAAAGCACTGACATAAGCAGCAGAGACACAAGGGGCTCAAGCATCCATACAGGTCCTGACTTCCAAGAGACACTATTCATGCTCAGTGCAAAATCACATCTCAGACTACTGCTCACACCCAGCCAACTTCTCTTTTCTAAGGGGAAGGATTACTATAGGTGTTCCCTTCACAATGAAACAAATGTCATTTTCAGTCATAACCCAGGGTTCCTCTTTTAGTCGTCAGCTTGGTCAAGAGCATTACCATCCACTCAGCCACTCTGGCCAAGACTTCAACACACTACTGAGAGAAGCAGTGGTGAGATAGAGAGCTCTGCTGAGCCATGTGGGTCCTCTCCCTGGCCGGAGATGGAACTCGCGGTGCTGTGGCACGGATGTTTCAGAGTGAGGCACTCAACCCGCTGTGCCACCAGGGAGGTCGTCCACTGCCAAATCTCATCTATACAACCTCTGCAACTTTCCTCAATCCTTTCCTCTCCTCCATCTCTGCAGCCATCATAGAAAGCCAGGCTCTTTTCATCTCTTGCCAAAGTGTTCTTCTTCCCCCAGACTCTCTATACTTACATTTCTGTCCTGGCGATTCTCAATATGGCTTGTGGACAGGGAGTAGTGAGATTATAACTCTTCATAATCACACTAATGCATTATTTACCTTTTCCACTGTGTTGACACTAGATCTGGCACTTAATCGTACAAAAGAAACATAGGAGCCTTCTTGGTGGTGCAGGGGTTAAAGTCTTAGTGCTGTCAAGCTATAGCCAGCCACTGCAGCATGAGTTTAATCCCCAGGCAGGCAGGTGACCCACATGGCACAGCAGACCTCTCCTGTCTTGCCTGCTGCTCCCCTCAGCAGTGTGTTTCAGTAGATCTGCCTGTTTTGCTTCCCACTCTGTCTCTGGTGAACCCTCTCATTCATCACCCCACTGTTATACACCTCAGTTCCTGTATGCATAAATAAATGAAAATAAATCTTTAAAAATATATATATATACACACACATACATATATATAGAGGGGGGGGGGCAAACTGCTGTAGCCTTAGCCTTGGTACCATGTAGTACTAGCAGTCATTGCACTGGTTTCTAGTGACATGCACTAGCATTTATTTACAAAATCCAGTTTCACTTCAGAAAATCATTGATGGAAAAGAATAATGCATTAATCTTATTAAATTCAACAAAAATTTAACACTTTTTAATGCCCAACCACCTTCCTAATAGTGTGTGCGAAAGAATGAGAAGGTAATCATAAAGGAAATCTGCCTTACACTGAAATACAAAAGCTGTCTTCAAGAAAAATACTGATGTGATTGAGTTGTGGGTTAACTTAGCTATTTCTTCTTTAAACAACAACTGACAAACGACGGCTACTCATACTTGAGTACTTGACATTTTCTTTAATCGGGAACAAGTGGAGGCTGTCTTCAAGAAGCCAATGTTTAGTACCAATAGATAAGTGGTGCTTTCAAGAAAAAATTAAATTTTAGAAAACTGATGTCCTGTATCATGAGCTTAACACCCTCTTGGATTTTATACAGGCCAGAGGTGGGGGGGGGGGGGGAGAGACGGTGAGAGAACTCACCAGAGACAGTGAGGGAGCAGAACAGGCAGATCCATTGAAATACACTGCTGAGGGGAGCAGCGGGCTGACAGGAGAGGGCTGCCGTGCCATAGGGTCCCCTCCCTGGCCGGGGCTCAAACTCGCGCTGCAGTGGCTGCTGATAGCTTCCTAGTGCTGCGACTTAACCCCTTGCACCACCAGGGAGGCCCTGGATTTTATACTTTTCTGATAAAATAGTGGTGATATTATGAAAGTGATTTTTTGATGAATTGTGCGAGAGTGAGAACCATGTCTCAAAGAGGTGTTAAGCAGACATAGGGCTCTGAACTCAGAAGGCATACAATTGAAGCTATGAAGGAATGAAGACGTGGAATGAATAAGGCTGAAATATGAACTACTGAAGACAATGTAAATGGTCCATGAATATACAATTTTACCTCCCCTGCCTCCTCTCCTTAAATATATGTTCATTATGTTTTATTATCTGACAAAACACCCAGCATTGCCCTTTCTGACTTATCTCACGATTTCCCTCCAAAGATCACAAAGAACCATGATTCCATTATTCATTGCAAATACTTTTAGTCAACATAGTTTGTTATTCGCAGGACAATCCCATGCAAATAAATAAACCATGTTTATGTGTTGTACTAGTCTCACACTTTAGAATTTAACACTCCTGTATAAAAATTCCTTAAAGTTCTATTTTCCAAACAGTACTACTCATGATAAAATCTTTTATTTAGGAGCATTTCCTTCCACAGAAATATATAGCTATCACCTTTGTTTTAAGGTTATCAGTAAGTCATCCAAAGTTAAATTCATCAGAATGAGAATCCAGTGGACCTGACTGCTTGAGCCTTTCTCATACTACCTGTGAGGCACCAGTCGGCCCTCTTCAATGAAGAGCTTCTTATCTCAGCTCCTAGCAGTGCTGTTAGCATAACGCCTTAAGGAAGCTCTTGGCTGCAAACAGACTGCTCAGCCAGGTCATGTCCTAGGTTCCAGTTGGTGGCAGTGGGGGAGGGCACACATCCTCCAGTGGGTAAATTTGGAATGCCCTAGTGCCGTGGTGGGGATACTCTAAAAAGTCATTTGAATACAGGGTTCCCAGTGGGGTCAGTTCAACTGAGCCTTCAAGGAACCCCAATTCCTCCCTTTATCTGACCCTGCTTTCTCCTGCTCCCTTCCTCCTTCCATGGGAGCTAATCCCAAGGTACTCTTTAATAAATATCCTAACTCCATTTCAAGAACTGTTTCCTAAGAAACTCCCATCTAATGCAGTCTTCACTATAAACACAGCATGGAAAATTTGTTTTGCTTTTTAAAAAGCAAATTGAGCCACCATGGAAGTTATCATAAGCACCAAGACAAAGAATCATTTCTCTATAGTCACATTTCATTATTAACTTCATCTTTACGAAGTAATTAACACTACTATCCCAAGTTTTCACTGCGCCTACAGAAGGGTCAGAATGACTTCTCGGAATCCAAAGTGAGCTGTTGGAAACACTTTCATTATTTTATACGTCATATATGGGGCCAGTGACATTCACAGAAAACAACTGGTAATGAAATATTTCTCTCATCCTGATTTTATTTTATTTTTTAAAGATTTATTAATACAGGCATACAAGAACTGGGGTATAGGCCAGAGGCAAGGGAGGTGAAGAGGTCACCAGAGACTGAGCAGGGAGCAGAATGGGCAGGTCAAGTGAAATATACTATTGAGGGGAGCAGCAGGCGAGGCAGGAGAGGTCCGCTGCACCGTATGGGACCCCTCCCTGGCCGGGGATCGAACTCACGCTGTTGTGCAGCGGATGCTTCACAGTGCAGCGCTCAAACCGCTGAACCACCAGGGAGGTCCTCATCATGATTTTAAATGCTATAAATATGCACGGGAAAACTGAGTTGCTGTGGAGAGTAAAGAAGACCTGAATCACCTAGATGGGTACTATTATTTGTTACCAAACTGCTGTCTCCTCTGAGGTACAAGGAATTCAGACTTCTGTACCTCTTTCTGTCCTAGACAGGCTCAAACTGGCTTTGAACACACTAACAAGGACTGTCTATACAACTAGAACAAATTGTGCATTAACAGGATGGGAATAATTTGTTTATAGAAGTGCCACTGAATGTGGCCTGCGATTGTCACAAATTTTTTGGATAGTCATAGGTATTTGGCTAGTCAAAAACCAAAACTCCCTTCTGCCCTCTGCTGGATTAAAGGAAATTTAATGACCTTTTGCTTAAGCGTATGTATGTATCTACACACACACACACACACACACACACACACACACGGAAATTCCTCTTCCCTCCCAATTAGGGCTTATTCATCTACCTGGTCCTTCTTTCCAAAGACTCATCTAAAGTATTTGGCTAAATTCTGATAAACAGAAATTAGGGGAATTTTTATCACTTTTTATTCTTTTAAAGTACACAGAGAACTTCAGGCAGAGAAAATACTGCTCAGGCTTATTTGCTAAGCTCCTGGAAGTTAGAAACAAAGTCCCTAAGGCTCCATTGTTCCGGTAAACTAATCCCTTGTGAGATCCACATTTACTTCCAGCCTGCCTTAGCCCATCCGTCTGCAGTTTTAGAAATGATTTGGTAACAGGAACTGGAGTCTTCCCCCAGCATTATACCAACTCAAATGTACTCCTTGAAAACTTTCCTGGGCTAAGTTTAAGTGAAAATGAGCTGACATCAGCTATCATGGCAGATGGGTTGCCAAGCAACTAAAACAGGGGCTGAGAGGGAAAAAGACAGAGGAGGGGGAAATACTTCAACTGTACACTTTGGCTGTAGCATCCAGTTCCAACAAGTGCCATCTCCGAATTGATCCAAGGATTTTTTTTTGTGCAGTTAAAGGAGCGTTATAAGAGGTGACACTGGCCGTTCGGCTCTTCCTAAGCCATCCAAAGTCATGAGTGAGAACAAAAGGAAACGTGCACATACAACTAAGAGTATTAGCAGCAAAGCAAAGGAGGAAGCGAGGCTATTCCTGTGTCCTGTGTGTGGATGTCTTCTTCTCATGGAAGCACTAGCATTTGTTAGCTCTTTAAAACACGAAATAAAACTGCTCCATAGCCTCCCTTCCTCAAACTGATTCCTTGATTTTGGTTTATGTGTTCAGAAGACCTTAGTATAACTCTCTGACATAGGGACCGAGGCCTCAAGTTTAAAGAGTGAGTTCCACGTCAGCACTTAGTTCTTTGCTGATTATTTTCAGACTATCAAGTGAAAAATGGAACTCCATTTCTGACTGCCTCATATTCTACTGACTGAAACTTCACCATGTTCAACTGAATTCAAATTATCAGCCTCCATCATTCAAACATACAATGTCAGATTGTTAACACCCAACCACATTTTTTTTTGGGGGGGGGGGCTTCTCCTATTTCACAGTTCCCATTCCAATAGACATGTGAGAGTTCAAGTAGGTAACTTAATAAATACTAAACAGATAAAGTAAAATTAATGCTTATACAGATTTCTTTAAAGAAACACTTACCTACGTTGAAGAGAAAATGATCTATAAAGAGATAAAACTTTTACGTCTTATAATTAAAGCTACAGAATTAGATACATTTTATTGACCTCTAAATCTTTGACTATGTACATAAAACCTATTCATATGTAAATTAAAAAGACATGAATCTCAATTATATCAATAATATTCTTTGTCTCATAAAAAAAGAGGTATCTTTTTGTGCGCTGCCTCTCAAGCTGCACAGCAGTAACAGGGATTTATTCTGGCAGTGATTCTTGGTAGGAAGGGTAGAGGGTAGAGAATAGGGAGCATGTTGACAAAGTTCTTGTGTGGTTCTGATACATTCCCTAAGGGAGTAGTCTCCCTGGTTGTTAATAAACCCTATCAAACCTTGCTGAAAGATACTAGGTATGCTTCAAAGGGTACAGCTTTTTGTCATGCTTATTTGACATTCTGACAAGTGGGCATGGCCTCCCTCTAAGAAGTTACAAATCTATAGGGTTTTTAATGACCCCATTTGGGGAAAGATTTTAGCATTTCCCTCATTCATGGCCAGAAATCATTTGTATGAAGCCCCTTGCTTTATAGGGGAAAAACTGAGATTCAGAGAAGAGGAAGAACACATGCAAGGTCACACAGCCCCAGTGGCAGATGAACAGCACTGTCTCATTCCCACACTGTGAAGGTCAGAGTGGTGCGGACATTCTGTTCTCCCTGTGACGATGACCTGACTTGACAGGGCTGCCGCATGGTGCTGACAAGAAGTAGCAGAGGTCTCAAGGCAACGTGCCAACTTTGTTCTTTCCTTGGTCAAAGTGTTAGGTGACCTTGGACAAGCAGCAGAAGAGATCTGAGCAGTCACATTTATCATAAAGAAGGATGGATCTGCTATTTTGCAAGAAGCTATTATTCTTCCCAAATAGACTATAAGACCCTGACAATAACAAAAGTAAGACACCAATGGTGTTCTCCACCTTTCAATCACCTGCTGAGTGGACATTAATATTAACTATTACAGCATTATGTTTTATGTCTTACCCTTTTCTTTCGAGTTCTTAGGGCCGTTTAAAAACCCATGGTTTCTGCTAATCAGAACTGACAGGAAAGACTAGGGGAGTCTTACAAGAGCCAGTGAGCAGCTTCCCACCTCCACAATAGGGAATGAAAGCTATAGACTGTCAATTTACAAGAGGAGTTACATGAAAATGCTCATTCTGGAAAGAGCAAAACTGTAGCAAGTGGTACCCAAGGTAATGCCAACACAGTAACAAGTGACTACAGGAGAAACAAAGAAATGCATCAGTGAGGATCAGGTGACCCTTTCCTGATCTTCAGAAGAGATGAGTTTGTGATAGAGATACTCAGAAATAGTCAACTTACTTAGGCCCATGGTCCAGGTGAGTATGGTTTGTATGCCTTTCTGATTTGGAGATAAATATGCAAACTATTTAATTACTTAATTTGATGGTGGGTGGGGAGAGAATCGGAGACATCTGCATTTTGGAAGAGGAATGACGAAGAAGACCAACTCCAGAGACCACAAGGATGGAGACAACTTATATTTGATTTATTACGCACATGATAATTCAGAGTATGTAGCACATGTATGAGTACTTCCTCTAAAACAGCACTACAGTAGATACTCAAGTTACAAAGGTAAAGACAAACACACAGTCTTCACCATGTAATGACTAACATTTCGTGAGAAACTCAGAAGCTGATGGGATTAACTAGTTGAGGTTATGCCGAGTAACATAGCTAAACTCTCACTGACTTCCAACACAGAAGTCTTACTTTTCATTCTTGTTACATGAGCACTGGCAGTTGCCTCGGAGCGCTTCTTTCCTTGACCCATGACCTAGTGGAACAGAGCATGTCCTATCTAGATTGCACAGTCTCTCTGCTGGGGTACAATAAAGCCCTGTAGGATTCTCTTTTCAACTGTTGAATGTTCTGGCCTGGAAAAGACACAAATCACTTTCATACACAAATCACCAGTCAAAATGAGTCACATGCTCCGACTCAATCCCTGGGAAGAAAGTTTAATTCTCCCTGATGCTGGGGTGATGGAAAGCTAGAAATACTTGATAAGGCGCATGAACAGTTCTACATTAATCCAATAACCACACAGTAATGAATATACAGTTACATGCTGAGATAATAACACTGAAGGAAATGAATAAACCTCCTCACCAAAGCAGAGAAGAGGAAGAGAAGTGAAAAATGTTTAGCCTCAAGAACAAAAAAATCAAGAAGACCATGAAATCACCTTCCAATATTTTATGGGTTGCCCTGGTATAGAAGCAATGGGCTTCTTGGAATCTATGATTCCAGTAAGTACTGACAGAAGGTACAGAAAGAAACACTCAGTCTCATCTGCACTTGGAAGACTCTTGCCCATGAGGTAGAATCCCCTAACATCATTCCCCTGGAGGGAGTGCATTTCCTGCCCTAAGAAATCTTCAGTATAAATGAAGACTAAAAATACCAGTGTGATGGAATATGAGTGTAAAAGTCTCCTGAGGTGAGACTGAAGATGGACAGTTTTAATGTTTACTCCCATAGCTCCTCTCACCATCCATGAGTGACCTCACAGGGGCTGGACAGTAAGACATGCTGGACACTGATCTCTCTCAGTTGGTTTCCTCTGTGTCGTTTCTAGTGTGTAGCCCAACTCTGTCTATTTTAAAAGGCCCCAGACATAGCAATAACAGACTTATCAAGAGAAGGAAACATACCTAACAAAGGAAGGATTCATTTCATGGAACATGTTTTAAGTGGTACATCTCATGTCAATGGCCCTACAAGGAGGACATAAATGCCTATGAGCTCGATGATACACTGACCCATAAGATGAAAGTTTGACCTACATCAACACATTCAATTCTTTAGCTACTTCCAAGTGGGTGATATTGTCACCAGTTTACAGAGGAGGAAATCCAAGGAATTGTTTGTGATCATAGTAGCTAGCGAGGCTCCAAGTTCAAACTGATTGCTTACCCTTTCACTCTCCTGTGCTGCTTCCCAGCATTCAATGGGCTCTCCTAAGAGAATAACCAATTTATTAACTTCAGGCCTTTGAAACTGCCATGTAAAATGTAAGAACACAGTCAGGGGAGGCTTATTTCTCTACTCAAAAATGAAGCAAATTCTATTTTGGAGTAAAATGATTTCTAAAGCAGATTAAAAGTTTATTTTAGTCATCCCCAGAGAATGAAGTATATGAGCAAAATGGGGTCAAGGATCATAGGAAATATGATGATTAACGACTTTTAAAGAAATCTAGTGCTGTGACACATACCTGTGTGTGTGCATGCACATCCCTGAATGTGCATTGCACACTTAACGCTTAGACTCTCTGAAAGCACAGTACACAGCTATTTTAATCATAACAACATCCTTGGAATTCTTTCTGGCCCTAAAGACAAACTATGGGAATGTGCACCCATATATACGGAAGCATAGTCTAATTTGCTTATTTTTTAAAAGATTTTATTTATGCATACAAGAACCAGGGTACAGGCCAGAGGTGTGGGGGATAAGAGGATTCACCAGAGACAGAGTGGGGAGTAGGACAGGCAGACTGACTGCAATACACCACTGAGGGGAGCAGCAGGCAAGGCAGGAGAGGTCTGTTGCTCCATGTGGGTCAGTTCCCTGGCCAGGGATCGAACTCATGCTGCAGTGGCTGGTGATAGCTTGATAACAATAAGACTTTAATTCCTGCACCACCAGGGAGGTCGCTGCTTCTTCTTTTTTTTTTTAGCTTTATTTTATTTATACAAAAACTGGGCCAGAGGTGCGGAGGTGAGAGGACTCACCAGAGATAGAGTTGGGAAAGAACAGACAGACTGACTGAGGTACACTGCTGAGGGGAGCAGCGGGTGAGACAGGAGAGGTCTGCTGAGCCATATGGGTCCCCTCCCTGACTAGGGATCCAGCTGGGCTACAGTGGCTGCTGACAGATTCACAGTGCTGAGCCTTAACCCCTTGCACCCCGGAGAGCGGGGCGGGAGGGGGGGGAGCTTCTAATTTACTTATTTAAACTCAACAACAAAGTCTTCATTTTAGTCAAATTCACTAAATTTCTACTATTAAGTTGGGAAGATGGATGGAGGATGGCTGGGAATGTCATCACCAAAGGAAATACTAACCACAAAATCGGAAACTTCCTGAGCAATGAAGCAAGAATGCCTTTACTTTTGCAGACACTTCTATAATCACACTTGTCTGCAGTGTGCCAGGCACACTGGAACACGTGGGAATGGAACATGGAGAATTCTGTGTCTTAAAATAAAATCATAATAAAAAAAATGCAACTGGTACCTTGAGCTGTAATAAGAGAAATAGTCCTCCAGAGCCAGCAGCCTAAGAAAACATGCCCTGTTAATTAAAGGGGCCTCTGTGTTCCACACTACAATTTCATGGTTGCTAATTAATGCAAAACGATCCCAGTGTAAGTCAAGAACTCCTCTTTAAACTATCTTAAAACTATCATTGGCTAGCAAAGACCTTAAGTTTACTTTGAAAATGTTCAAAATTATACAACAGTAGATAGTTGTATAACAAGTGAATGAACCTATCACTGAACTCCAATTACATTTGCCATCCTTGTGTCGTTTATCCTCTTATTTTTCAACTTCTGTTTGGTATGAATCTGCCTATGTTGCTCTAAATTATATGGGAAAGATTCTGAATGACATATTTAATTTCTCCATTCAGTGACCTCTAGCCATATTTTCTTTGGTGTTAAGCTTAAACCAATTATCAATTATTTGTTGGCCTGTTGTTGTCCCTGTGTCTGATGACCTGTGTATCTCCTAACCTAACACAACACAAGTTCAATAGATGTCAGCTGAATGTATAAATAGGTGGAAGAGCCTAAAGAGAGTTTACTGGGATCTTCCAGGATAAAAACTGTCAGGGTGATAAACTTAGATTGATAGGGTCATTCTGACACTGTCATTTCCAGCCACTGTGTGCAAGTAGGGACTCACATTAAACACTCAGAAGAGATGGAAAAGAGAAACTAAGAGCCTGTGAAATAGATGACCATAAATGCCTGGTAACTGCACAAAGGCTTCTCCTGTTACCCCTGTTGGGGGTAGGACAGTCTCCAAAGCACCAATTTTCAGCTAACAATTTTAACTGGAGACTAGGAGAAAAACTACTACATAATTGCAGTATACTATAAGATCAAAGTTTAGACCTGATTTTTAAAAATTTTTGAAGGTGCATTTTCCCTTTCAGGAGCAAAAACAGCCTATAAACAAAAAGAGTCCATCTTACTAAGTAGTTCCCAAAAAACATCAGCAGATGGCGCCCACACCCCATTCATTTACTAAGATTTTACCGCTGCAAGCAAAGTCTTGCAACCCTGGAATGAAAAAGTGGGGAAATAGGTTTAGCCAGAGACTAGGACTTGAAAATACTATATTAAAAGCATCACCTCAGGACCTGTTTGCCCCTACAAACCATCACGTGACTCCCGTTTGCCTTTTGGTCTCCCAGAGGAAATTTGGTAATTTAGTAGCTGACAGACTATGTAGGTTGAGCCAAGACTGAAAGTGCCTTTTTATTTCAGCAGGCAGCATGGCTGATGGTTGTTTCTCTACTTATATAGAAGACTCTGTCCCTGTCCTCATTTTCTGCAGCTCAGATGAAACAAACAAAAATGAACTCAGCTTCAGGAGTAGTAATACCCTAAAACTATAATGTTTAAAAAAAATAAATAACTCAGCTAAAAAGTAGGTTTTTCCATTTATCTAAAGCTGGGATGTTCTACAGAAAAGTTAAATTAGTACAACTAGCCACATACCTATAATTTAAGGAAGGGCTGAGGGATGAAGGAAGCATTACTAAAGAAAAGAGATGCAGAGAAAAAGATACTGACAGCCTGACAGACTAATAAAGAGCAGAATCTGCTTCCCAGCCATGACTGTCTTCTTGCTAATTACTACCTGATAATACTTTATCTGGGGGAGAAAAAAAAAAGATACTCTATTGTTTGAGTTTGAAAATGCTCACATCAAAAGTCAGACTTAAAAAACAACCAATCAAAGCCCTATGAAGAGGTTGAAACTTGAAGCTTATAAAGTATGATCATTTGAAAGAGGATCAGTGTTTTTAAATCCATGCCTGCATAATATAGGGCATGTCAAAGAGAAAGCAGAAGAAGTGAGTCCCTTTAGACTAAAATGGGAGAATGATATTTTGGGAGATATCTTCTTTTCTCTAACTTTTCCGACTATCAGGGGGAAAAAAAATGGGGCAATTATTACTGGTGTGAGAATGAACAGCAGACAACAGTCTTCTAGCTAGAAATTGTGAAATAAATAGTATCTGTTAAGGGAGAAATAACACGACTTTAAAAAAAATTCTACTGTTGAAGTACGTTGTATGAATTAGTTTAATAATAATTTTTATTCTAAAGGCTGACGTTTAAACTGTGTGTGTATTCCCCACACAACGAATGAATGCATCAAAAAGTACTGGGGCCAGAACTGATTTTCAAGGTAAGGTACTTTAACTGCCCTGGTACATCTGTACCAGGTTGCTGAGGCCAAAGAAGCAAAGGCGACAGAGCACACCACCTGACACAGATGCAAGAAAGAATCTGAAGTCCAAATCCTCAGTTCCGGGTTCTTTGGACTCCAGAGGTTTGTGAAACCTCTTGGGGTTTGCTCTACCCCAAAATGGCTGAACAATAATCTCCATGGGGACATATGTTTTTCAACTAGATGTTGAAATGCTTTTAAAAACCAAACTGAATGTCTCTATTGAAAACAGAAAGCTGAAGTGTATGGCATCAAGAAAGGCAATGCTGTGAAGTTAGAGGAAGGATTCAATGTGACAGTAATTCTCTAAACTTCTCGGGAGCTGAAATTAGCTATTCTTAAATGAGGCAAAATGAACTTTGATGGGACTTTGGGAATAGCTGAGATGCAGGAATAAAACTCTCACGCTTCTCAATGTCAGGATTCAAACAGATCTCTAACCTCCCATTATTCATTTACATTGAGTGAAAAAATGTATTTTTACTAGATTTCTGCCAGTTCTTATTATTTTATCCTCTACTTTGCTCCATTCATCAGATAGTGACTGATTTTTGTCTCCTTGTCAGTCTGGAGCTTGGGCAAAACAACCTTATAAACAATGGAGAATCAATCCTTCAGGGCACTCAGCACACACCCCTCCCTTGGAAGCATATATGTGGGTCAGGGAGCTCAGCTGTGGGATGGGCACAATTACAGCTCAGTCCTTGAAACCAAAGCCCACACAGCTTGAATAGAAGTCTACACTTTCCAAAGCTATCAACTGTCAGAGGGGTGAATTCAGACAGATGGCTTTAAATACAGACACCCATATTCACACTGTGTCCTCCGCAAAGTCCGGTCAGATTAAATGTCATAGTAAAGTGGGGAATGACTAAAGGACAAGCATTCTTTTAAACGATGGGGTAAGCTTCTCAAGGTGACTGTGAGATGCAAAAATCCCATTCTTAAAATAATGACAATAATTCCATTTGTGCATTGATACAAAACTTGTGATGATAGCGACTTTCCAATGAAAAATACCATACTTCTATTTTTTTTTTTTAAGATTTATTTATTTATGCATACAAGCACAGGGGTACAGGTCAGAAGTGTGGGGGGTGAGAGGATTCACCACAGAGAGCGGGAGCAGAACAGGCAGATCAACAGAAGTACACTGCTGAGGGGAGCAGCGGGCACAGCAGGAGAGGTCTGCTGCACCATGTGGGTCCCCCCCCCGGCCGGCGGCAGGGATCGAACTCGTGCTGCAGTGGCTGCGATTTGCTTCACAGTGCACCGCTTAACCCACTGCGCCACCAGGGAGGCCCCGTACTTCTATTTTTTAAAGAACGAAGGGTGGTTTTAGGGAAAAACTGTTCGGCAAAATCATTTGAAGTTTTCAGTGTTTCCACTAGAGAGCATGCCTTCCTAATTTTTCTTAGCAGTTGTTGGCTATACTCCAACTCTCAAAAAAGGAGAGAAAAAGCCCTCTAGGTTGGATATAAATTTTTAAAATTCATACCTGATTTTACTGATACACTCTCAAAATGAGTGAGAAATGCATTTTGACTTCAAAAACAGTGTTTCTCACTGGTAAGCCCCAAATGCCCAATGCTGTTTGCAGGAACACTATAGAAGGGACTTCACACAGTCCATTGATACAGTATCATGACTTTTTGGGATGAAAAAGGCCTGTGGAACAGAAAGATGCCCTGAGAAATAATGTGGCTAAGTGATAGAGAGAATATGAATTGAAGGTAGAGAAAAAGCTTGAATGCAAGCCGTAATTCATGATTTAATAGTTGTGTGACATTTGGACAAGTTATGTGACTTTTTGAAAGTTTTGTCTCCTCATTTTTAAAAAATGAAGATAATACTACCTCTTTCGCAAAGCTATTATAATACTTGGGTAAAACAGGTACATGAAGCTCCCAATGCAGTTTCTGGAAATTTGCAGATGTTGTGAAAATGTAATTTTCTTTTTAAAAGTACACTTTCTAGGTCAATTACACTGATTTGTATCCTGTTATCCGAGGAAGTGACTTTTTAAAAAATGTTCCAGTATTTGTCTACTTATTTAACAATCTCTTCCTCTGCCTTCTTGCTTTTCCTATGCTTTATAAAAGTCAAGTAATGTAGAGGCTGAATGAATGAAGGCTTTGGGAAGGGAAGAAAATACTTTTAATAAAGAGTTATCACAAAATACCTGGTTGCTAGGAGTGATGGAGGGAGAGGAGGGGAAAGGAAGGAAAAGAAGACAAATGTACTGATTTTTCAGTCAATTTTAGCTTAATGCCGTGTTCTCTATTCTCTGATGAATTTGATATGTGAGCAAAATGCAGTGAAATCCTAGGTACTGAATGGATTCTCTCATTACCACAGCGATTCTCATCACACACAATCATCTGGAGAACTGATTAGAACAACAGATTGCTGGCTCTGGGCCCCCAGAGGTTCTCATTCAGCAGGCCTGGTGTAGGACTGGAAAATTTGCATTTCTAACAGGCTTCCGGATGATTCTGATGCTGCTGGTCTAGGGGTACACTTGAAAATCAAAGGTTTATCACAGTCACAGAACTTACAACCCAACTGTGCAGTTGTAGTGCAGAGAGAATAAGACACCTCGGTTACAGTCCTGATCTTCCGGGAATTCATACCTGATTTTGATGGGGAGGGTTTATTACTTGTTGTCTCTCCATTTGCTTATTTGTAAAGAGGAACAATGTCTGTCTACCATGAGGCTCAAAGAGGAAATGGATAAATTAACCCTTTGGAATACTGGAAGCTACTCTTTAAAAACAAAGCATCACAATCACTGACTCCTGACAGTCTAAGACGGGCATTCAGCTCATCAACTTTACTGCATCTGGGGTGCAGACTTCTGGTTAAGTATTTCTGGGTACATGTCTGTGCGGGTATTTCCAGAAGAGACTAGCAATTGCATTGTAGATACTCTGACAATCAGATGTATGTCTTTTTCCTTTTTGCACAGCATTTTGAGTAATCTGATATTTTTTGGTTTTATGGTGTGACTTGTACTAAAGCCATTTGAATGCATTCCCATATCTCCTGAGAGCACGAACTTTTTTGAGGACACGGGTGGAAACTGACTCACTGTTATCCCCCAGAGTTCTCTGTCTGGGACTAGGCTACGGAGATGTGGGAATAGTCTGTCCTGATACAGAGAGTGTCATTGTAATGTGAACAAGCACTGGCAAAGAGTGAAATTCTGACAGCACAAGAAACATTGTGTTAGTTCAGATGTAATTTTTCCAGAAAGTTAATATTTTATAAATCCCAGGAATAGCCACTAAACAAAATACACTGAATCACAGCAGAAAGCTGTAATCCCTGGAGAGACTGATGCTCATGTTCTTCTTGACTCAGATCGGCATATGGTCTGCATGGAAATGCTTTTTGTTCTGTTTTCAATGATTTTAGTGTATTTTATCCTCGTCTCCAAAATTCCACAACTTCAGGGGCCTCCTGGTGGTGCAAAGGGTTAAGTCTCAGCACTATGAAGGTATCCACAGCCATGAGTTCAATCCCCAGCCAGGGAATTGACCCACATGGCGCAGCAGACCTCTCCTGTCTCACCTGCTGCTCCCCTCAGCAGTGTATTTCAGTAGATCTGCCTGTTCTGGTCCCTGCTCTGTGTCTGGTAAATCCTCTCACCCCCTGTACCTCTGGCCTGCATTACAGTTCTTGTATGCATAGATAAAAAATAAATCTCAAAAATAAAAATCCACGACTTCAGTATTTCCTCATAATCCTTTTCAACAAGCTACCTCAAAACTTTAAAGGTGGGCCTCCCTGGTGGTGTAGCAGGTTGAGCACCACACAGCAGCATAGAGTTTGATCCCGGCCAGGGAGGGGACCCACATGGTGCAGCAACCTCTCCTGCCTTGCCCGCTGCTCCCCTCAGCAGTGTGTTTCAGTTGATCTGCCTGTTCTGCTCCCCGCTCTGTCTCTGTGAATCCTCTCACCTCCTGTGACTCTGGCCTGTACCCCAGCTCTTGTATACATAAATAAATCTTAAAAAAAAAAAAACAACTTTAAAGGTAAATCCTGTACTAGACTAATATTTATCTTTCAGTATTGCTGCTGCGATAATGAATACAGAATGTCTGGGTTACAAAGTCAAATAGGTTTTGAGTGATCTGCTCATAACCCTATTTTCCCCTTCAGCCCTGTGTCTAGAATACCATTTTGCAGAAAAAGTGAAGATTCAAGGAAGGCTTTCACAGCATCATCACATAAAAGCCTATGCTAGTTCTCAAGCAGGGAGATAAGTTACTGCTGGTCAGAGGAAATGAATGGTTGCAAAGTCCTAGGGTACAAATCCCTGGAAAGTCAACTGTTCAAGCCAAGCTCAACCAATTGAGTATCACAGAGCTGGGGACCAAGCTCTTCTGCAAAAATCTGGAGCTACAGGTAGAAATGCTCTTGGGGAAGACAGAGCTGACGCTGGGATACAAGTGACTCTTAGTTTTCCTGGAGAGCTGGGGATAGCTGGAGAGGGCTAGTGCCCGCACTCTGGATTCCTGAAAAGGGAGAGGAAGACATTTAAGGGAAAAAAGCTATTGAGAGGTAGGGATTAATGTTTACAGAATTTCTGCTATGAAGCAAGCATTCTAGTTGCTACCTCAAAACTAACATGCAAAAATCTTTCAGCTTGATGCTTTATCCTCAATTTACAACAAAAGAAAAGTCAAGCTCAGCGGTTAAGGGAATTGCGGAAGGCCAGTGACATGGGGCTGCCCGGATGACAAACACTGACTTCTCGTTGCAGTGGTGGCTTCCAAAGCGAGTTCCGAGGGCCGACCCTCCTGGGAAACCTGTGGTGAGTGTGAAGGTGGAGGCATGGAGGCTTGAGAAGTGCAAGGAATACTGAATGTCAAATGCACAGAACCCACTCCCCTGGGTTAAACCACTTTCTCTGTTTTATATATTGGACTTCCTCTGATGCATCCATTTGAAGGAAGAGTTCTTCGGTTTTCAATGGAGGGAAAAAACATTTAGAAATCACTGTATCATATCAAGCTGGCTATTTCCCAATGCTGCCTGAGGCTGGCCTTCAGCAGAAAAATAAATCAGTGCTTACAAAAGACCTACTCTGCAGAGAACACTGTTTGGAGGGGGAAGGGGGAAGGGAGGGGGAAGGATACCAAGTTCCTGCACTATCATTCCAAAGTTGTATAAAAAGATTTGACTTTTTGCCAAGTATACGCACTCCCCTTTCCAGACATTCCATGGTATATCAGGACTTTGCAGACATGCAGGCAGTTTGGAGAGCCAAGGTCCAACCCTGTAGCCTGCTGTAGGAGGATACCCAAGGCCACCTGGGGTCAGTGCTGGTACTCTCCCCCTGAGAGAGTGTCACCTCCCCTCTTCAGGCCTCTGTTTCCTCACTATCAAGTAAGCTGGTTGACCAGATGTCTTTAAAGCTGTTAGGAATCTATAGATAGAGTGGTTGTGTGTCTGAGTTGAAAAAAAGGAGGGGAGAGATATAAGAGTGAGTTTGTAGGGACTCCCTAGTGGCACAGGACTTAAAGTGTCAGCACTATCAAGCTGTCATCAGTCACTGTGGTATGAGTTCCATCCCCAGCCAGGGAGGTGACCCACAAGGTCCAGCAGACCTCTCCTCTCTCACCCACTGCTCCCCTCAGCAGTGTGTTTCAGTAGATCTGCCTGTTCTGCCACCTACTCTGTCTCTGGTGAATCCTCTCACCCCCACCCCCGCCACCCCCTGTCCCCACATACACCTCTGGCATATACTCTAACTCTTGTATGCATAAATAAAAGTAAATCTTTAGGAAAAAAAAGAGTGAGTTTATATCAAGTCAGAGTCAACAGGTATAAGCATAGGCCCCTCAGACATACAGAGGCCTACACAGACCCTTTGGGCAGATGAAGTCTCCAAAATTCACAAGTACTAAGGGGCAGATGAGAAAAAGGAAACAAAGACATTATGAATGCTGACATGCCTTAAGCAGAATAGAAGAGAATACATGTTTAATTCTTGAGACTCAACAATTACCTGCAACACAAAAGGTAATGGTAGGTCTTTCTAAAGACCTTTCCAAGCCCAGAGGTGAGGGAAAGGACGTTAGTGGAGGTTTCTTTATAGTGGTTAGAAAGAAAATAACAGGCACTGGATTTACAGTCAGTCTATAGGCAATGAATGATTTGTCACCTTCTCCTTCTGGTATTGATTTTCGTCTCCTACAGACGACTGGTGACTGCCGATGAAAGCGCTCACGGTTCAGCAACCACTTACACCGAGTTGCTGGACTGGAAATGCTCGAGTCTGCCCTAGTCTCTCTGCAAAGGTCCCACCCTCCTCATGGCCCCTCCCAGCCTCCTCTGCTTGTACCTGGAGGCAAACTCCTGGATACCTACAGCACAATTCCACCACCTGTTTTCCATTTCCAGAAATCTATTTGAAACAAATAGTTTCTGGCATGATGTGCCCTTTAAATCACAAAGTACATAGCACTCATTTGAAGATTCTTTTTGATGCCACTGCTGCCTCATTGTGTCAGTGACACTCTCTGTTTCACTCAATGGACATCTGCTTGGGTCCAAGAGCTCTTACGTGTTATCATCATTATTAATCTTCTTGATGCCACTGGGTGGGGGGAAGAAATGGAGACTTGGGTTAAATGACTGCCCAAACTTACATAGTCTCTGCATCTGACCTTTGAACCCAGGTGTCTGACTCGAGAGTCAGAGGTGACACACACATCCTGCACAGGTGAGTGTTGACCTCCCATATCTGTTTTGCCCTAGTTCTCAAATGCATCCTCACAACTCTGCAGGGGGATGGCAAAGTAATGGAAGCTTTCAAACACCAGGGGTTCTGGAATCAAAAGAGCTGGGAAATCTAGGTGTAGACAAGAAAAATTGAACCTGGAGACAGATTTTTAAGTGCTTCTTGGAAGTTAAAAATGCTAATTATTACCATTTATTCCTTAGTAGAAATGTATTCAATTGAAGTGTGACATTGTCACCACTGCAGAGACCGCCTTCCTTTCTGCAAGGGGAGCTTTGCTTCAGAGTAGGTAAGTGAATGTCCATTAACAAAGTCATGGAGGGACAGCTGAGGCTGCAGGACAGAAGTTAGAGAGAGGGTTTTGGGGGGGAGGGGAGGCCGCAGTAGGCAGAGTCAAGGAAATGACTTGTTAGTTCAAAACTGTGCTCAGTCCTCCTCCTTCCTGACATAGCACTCCCTGCTCCCCAAATCCAGACTACTAAGTGAATACTGAATTTTAGTTAAAAATTGAGTTGAAAGGGAACCCAGGAGCTTAGGTACCAATACTTGGGATGTTTTTGCAGGCAGGTATGTGATGTAATCTTATGCAAATGAATATATAACCATCATCTTCTAAATGTGAGCTACCAACAGACACTATCCACAGTAAATGATAGAGAAGCAAGCCGCTGAGCCACCAACAAGCTTGATAGAATATCAGTCCAAAGGAAAATGTGAAGTGGGGAATCTGTTCACTCTCCTCATTCCTAACAAGAATAGTTTCTAAATGTAGTGAAAGAGGAACCCAGGATGCCCTGGTGAGTGGTTTCTACTGTGACTTTAATCAGTGATTTCTCCCCATTATTAGATTCCATAGAATAGGTTGTGTAGGTTCATTTCAGACACCAATATTGACAGGCATGGTGCGTGAGAATTCATTATTAAAACAGGATCTTGCTAACTAGCTCTATTACCCTCATGCCTTTTAAGTACCAGACTAGAAGTTACTCTAACAGACATAGAGTGCACATGACTGGCTTGTAACAGTAAACTCTGGTACCAACTTGGCATTATCAAGGCGACTTGAATGAAAGGGCATGAGGTTCAAGAAAGATCCTGAACAATCCCTATGGCCAGTGATTCTTCCAGTGGCCACACGCAGGTCAGTTTATCTGTCATGGATTTTGCCTTTCGTGTGCAGAATGGAAGGAACCATTCCATCACTGGCATTCATCAATCTTAAAAGTACATGGGTCTTTAAAACATGTGCTTAACCACTTCCTCTTATAATGAGGACAATGAATGACAAAGAGGCGCTGCTAATAATTAAAATCCACAAAGTCCATGAGTATCAGAGCCACAGCTAGATCAAGGTCCTCTGACTCTTGAAAAAGTGTTTGATACCCTGGTATACGAATCCAGTATTATACATCAAAGTGGTGAAATTGGTTATAAATGTATGAATCAAAATCTTTGACAGGACAACCTGGCCATTATGCTAATGTCAACGGTTGACATTCAATTTCTATGTTGCTGCTGAACAGACTGTGATAGAATATCATAGTATATCACTTCTGGTGCATTTGTAAGATGGTAGAACATATGTTCAAAGTTAAATTTTTATTTTTAAACATTATTTTCAGTGAATAGCCTGAGTTCTAGTTTTTATAGGGGCTTTAACCAAACACTTAAAATAAAGAAAATCAAGATGACCTGCAAAGAAATTCTGCTTACAAATTTAATTTTACTCAATGCCATATAAAAATGGACCCAATTTGCTTTCAAAAAACACTGATAATCTCTAAAATGACTTGCAGTTAGGAAATTTATAAATGTATCACGGCTTAACAAAATTAATTTCTCCAACATATGTCTAGTCTTTTGACTGAAAACTGAAATGGGAAAAATATTCATGACAGGCTAGGACTTCAATATACATTCATATGTGTGAAAGATTAATTTTTAAAAAGCCCAAATCATGCCAACCTATTGCTTTCAAATCCCTTGCTTTTGAATAAAATAAGCAAATAAAGAGAAGATACAAAAATTATGAAAATAATGATTAGCTCTTATGCTAAAAGTTACAGGAAAACTTCTATCAGTAGGCTATCACACAGACAGCCTAGTGATCTTTGGGCAAAATGACAATGAAACAGCACTTCAGCTCCCCTCTCTGCTGAGATATATACTTAGTGGGAATTTGCTTCTGTGAGAACTCCTGAGTAGCCATCTCCTGTACTGGCAATATGCCGAGCTTGTACAGGAAAATCCTGGACTTCCGAAATAAGGTTGGTCACTGAGGAACATAAATTCCACAGGAAGAACCTAAGGCTGTATCCATGCACATTAAAACCACACTATGATCTCCCCCAGACAGCTGACTCTTGCAGGGCAGAAACCAAGTCCTCCAGTGCCAGAGGCCCTCACTGCATGTGATCAACATCCACTTGTTGGATGAAAGAAGAGAAAGTAAATTAATAAAGAATGCTGAGTGATGAAATTAAACCTCAAATAATTTGGCGAAAAATCCAAGTTACCTTTAAATGAGGGAAAGCATAAAATGGGGATGTTAGAAAATAGAGGGTGAGAGTAGAGTATGGGAGGAAGCCCTCTAGAGAAAAGATAGTATCTTGAGTTAATACTTGAAAGATGATGATTTGGGATGTGAAGAGGGTTCTAGAGTTGCCTCTGCCGTTAAACTGATTTCTAGGGGAAAAACGTAACTTTTCTAAGCATCATATGCCTCCTGTGTGAAATGAGGATCATGAACAACTTTTCAAGTCTTTTTCAACTGTGATGATTTGATTAAGATAGCTGGTGTTCTTAAAGATGAGTTTGAGTTCAATTATGGACTGTCAACTCTGTTAAGGTGACAGTTACAAAATACATATTTTTAAGATTTTTTTCACTAACATTTTAGTTTTTTTCATAATGTTGGTATTTTGGGTTTTAACCTTTTGCCATCTCTTCTCCAAAAACCATTCCTTTTTCTCTCTACCCTGTGTTCTTATGAGCAGAGCCTATGTTTTCTGACATTCTCTTCATTTGCTATTATGCTACATCCAAGAAAAGTACTCCAAAAGTTCTGAGAGAGACATAGAAGAAATTCCATCCATATATTTCTTCCTTGTAGTCTTTCAAGGAGCAACTTGAAATATCCCATCCACCAAGTAACTGGCCTTGATCTGGTATGGATGAGGGTACGGCTATCTGCTCTCATACATCCATATGCCACCCCAGCTTTGGGCTCCCTACCATTATGTGAACTCTTGAGAATAGAGCCTGCTGGTGTTCTGGCCTGTTCCCTACTTTATTTCTAGTTCCTAGCACAGTAACTGGCATATCATGAGCATCCAAAATGCTTACTGAATGAATGAGAAACTGAATGGGGGAAATGGAGACTTGGATAAACATGTGTGTGGGGGGAAATGCAATTTATTTCAGAAAAATTCTCTTGCCAAGCATTTTTTTTTAAAAAAGAGGCATATAGAAGAGACCTCAGAGATCATCTGGTCCAACTCCCTCATTTTACAGAAGCCAAGGAATATTGGCATAGTGCCCTATGAAATACAAAAAAAAAAGAAAAATTAAGGAAACAAAAACATTAGGGGGAAAAAATTCTTTTTAATAAATGAAGACACCATCCCACAGAATCTTCAAGTGGCACGTAAATATTAAAATTTTCACACTGCTAATTTTCTCTGGTCTTTTTTAGTGCCTTTAAATATGTCCACCTATTACCTAGCAGTGGCACGTCTAAATCATCCAGACTCAATTACTTAGCATGTAGATCAGGCAGGATTCTCCCCTCTCTCCCTCCTGTGTGTCTCTAGCCTTTCAATGCTCATTAGCACCTCCAACAGAAGGCTGAGGAAATGAAACTCCAATTTATCAATGTCAACTGTTGAACCAGCAAATTGCATCAGTCCCGCCCCCACACAGAAGTGTTTGGACAATTCTGAATCAACAAGATGTTGGCAGCTGTGTTCCTATGGTTCAGTAATTGCATTGTTTCCTACTGTGCTCTACGGGTTGTGAAATGAATTTATTAAATAACCTACAAAAAGGGAATGTGGCGTGGGCTAGTGGAAATAGCTTTGGGGCTGATGCCGGGAGACTGTCTTTACCTAAGTCTCCCATTTTGACAACTAGCCTTGACTCAGTTTTCCTAGTCCTCAAGCTTCTACACTATTGAAGAGCATAATTCTACCCCAGGAACTAGTGATAGCTGGCACTTAAAACACAGTTCTTGGGCCTCGCTGGTGGCGCAGCGGGTTAAGCAATGCACTATGAAGCAAACCGCAGCCACTACAGCATGAATTCCATCCCTGCCGCCGGCCAGGGAGGGGACCCACATGGCCCAGCAGACCTCTCCTGCCTTGCCCGCTGCTCCCCTCAGCAGTGTGTTTCAGTCCGTATGCCTGTTCTGCTCCCCGCTCTGTCTCTGGTGAATCCTCTCACCTCTGGTGACTCTGGCCTGTACCCCAGCTCTCGTATGCATAAAAAATAAATCTTTTTAAAAAAAAATCACACTGTTCTTTTCCTTCCATAAGCAACCTTTAGCATTCAGCAAATTATCAATATATTAGAACCTCACATGCTTATTTTTAATCCAAATTATGCCCTTTGAGTACAACAGGAATGACATAAAATGGCATATGGTAGTTGGTAGTATACACTAGAATCTAAGTCTGACTGAGCACTCCATTTGGAAGACAGCGATTAAGAAAGGAAAAGAGTCCAGACTCATGAAGCACAATAATGGGGGTGGCAACCTCTACTCTCTCTGCCCCTCCCAGGTACCATCTATCTTGGAGTCTTTATTCTCTCTTTTCTTTCCTAAATAAACTTTTCAAGACAAAAAAAAAAAAAAATAATGGGGGTGGCAGGGGCAGACAGGCTTCAGATACTTAGTATAAAACCAATTCTATTGTCTTCGGTTACTTTTGCCAGTTGGTATTTTGCCAGTTGTCCTAGGTTATCAAAACTAGTGGTGTTTTGTAAATCTAGGCTTATACTGGTTGTGTGACTGAATGAGAAGTACTTTGAAGTGAAGATGGACAACTTCCTTCGTATAATATTGTGACTGTAAAAAGGGAAAACAAGTTTAACAAAATCAACACTGAATTTTGTGTCTGAATACCAGTTGGTAAACCCGTCTCTATGTCTTGGAAGGCAGACAGGGTTTGCAATTACAGAAAGGCACCCTGCTGAGGGGTACGTGGAAAGTCTCCCGGACTCTCTGGGTTTAGCTGGACCTTAAACAGCTTGAGTTGTCTAGGTTGGAGTATATTTCTGGACAAAGACAGAGAAGGCTGTGTGAAGATGAGATTGGGGAGAACGCCTTCCCTCCAGATTTGCTACGCAGTCATAGCCTTAGTTCTAGCCTTAATTTTTTCCCCTTCTTTCTTTACAAAGAAAAAAATTAAAACAAGATTCAAATTAAGAAGCAGAATTTCACTCCTTCTCATCCTCCCTGGCCAATTATTTTATAAATAGGACTTGATTCTGATCCACAGTCATTCACTGATTTCTACACAGCCCAGTGCTCCGGTCAGGTGGTACAGCTGCTGAAAAATGACTTACTGTGACTGCATCATCTACACAATGGGGATACTGATTGGTAAGGTTTAAAGCATTGTGGATAAGCAACGTAGTCAAGTGTTGAACATGCTAGTAAAGTCAATGATAACTGAATTAGACACCCATCAACCAGCCTCTCATCGAATTCATAGAAACCCTTGTGGGTAGGAATAATGGTCTCTAATTTGTAGGTAGAGAAGTGAGAGAGGTAACAGAGGATCGCCAGCACCTAAAACGCTGCTCTTTTTCTTCCATATGCAACCTTTAACATTCATCAAATTCTCATTATATTGGAACCTTACTTTCAGTGCAAATTATGCCCTGTGAGTACAACAGGCATTACCTAAAATGGTATATGGTACTCGGTAGTATACACTAGAATATAACTCAAAACATGAAGTTAGGAAGAGAAACAGCTCTGGCTCAATCCAAATTTCACCTTCCACAGCAAAACATGAATGTGAATCTCTAATATATTTTGTGCTTTCTGAACAAAATGGATGGGAATGCCATATAATTCAGGCAAAATTTGGCTTGTCTTTTTTTCTCCCCTTCTCTAAAAAAAAGTAGAAGAGAATACATACACAGAAGTTCATTATTGGAGCTTTATGTTCTTTGGAGCCTGGCTGAATGCAAGTTTATTTTTTTAATTAGAAGCCCTATAGCCAAATTGCAGGTCAACAGTTTGATAAGCAGCACAGTGGAGAGATTTTAAAAATCACTCATGTGCTGTACTAAGAGTTAAGGTTCAGCACCTCAGTCCCACATGCTGTGAACTCAGACAGGAGGTCAAAGTTCAAGCTCACTTCTGACTCAAGAATGGCTGAGACTTGTATTCCAAACTCACATGGCAGTAACAAGTCAGGGCAGAGTTCCCCATCTGGAAGACAGTGGCTTGAACTGCTTGATATGTTTTTCATCATTTTTACTGAGCTATAACTTATAGGTAGTAAAACCCACTACTTTCAAATATAGTCTGATGAGTTTGACAAAGTTATACAGTTACACATACATGTAATAAAGTTATACGTTACACATACATACAGACACAATTAACACATAGATTTTCATCACTCCCCCAAAATTTCCTCTTACCCTTTATAGTTCATTCTTTGCCCCAGACCTCTGGGAATTTCTGTTTCTATAGTTTTGCTATTTCCTGAATTGTCCATAAATGATAGTATGTAGCCTTTCATGCTGCCCTCTTTCCTTTAGTCTGATGCTTTTAAGATTCATCCACGTTGAATTCATCATAATAGCTTATCCCTTCTTATTTTATTGTATGAGAGTAACACAGTGGTCTTCTATTCAGCACTGTAGTGGTTAATAGTGGTCGCTATAACACATAGTTGAATTCTTCTAGTTTTTGACTAATATGAATGAAACGCTTGTAAACATTTGTGTACAATGCTTTGTGTGGACATAAATGGAAATATTTAGTAGTGTGATGACTATAACACTTGTTAAGTGTGTGGTGTATGTCTGACTTTCCTATAACTTTCTGGCTTTCCAAAGTGACTAGGCCATTTTGCATTCCCACCAGCCATCTATGGATTGGTGGATTTTTAACGGGTGCCTTAGATAATGACTGTGATCTCTAGCAATATCCCATTCTTCTGGAACAGAGGTCCAGTGAAATACATCCTAGTTCCCCTACTAAGGTCAGATACAGAGTAAGTGCAAAGACTTAATGTTGAGAGTCCTTCCAGCTTTGATAGTCTATCATTTATTCTCTTCCACCTTCTCTGGACATCTTGTCCCATGATCATAGACACAAAGTACCAGTCATAGACTGAAATTGGGACAGACTGTAAAATTACCACCTACCATCTGTATAAGATAAATGCTTTCACTTCTCACAGGCTTGATTTCTCCGTTGCAAACTGGGGGTGATAATCACCATCCTCTCAGGTTACTGGAAGGTGTAATGTATAGGTCTGGCACATCATAAGTGCTCAATAAACAGTAACTATTTGCTTCTACAGCTGTGGACTGGCATCACTGATAAAGAGTGATAGATGACCAACTGGCTCTGTATCAAAGGTCTCCTACAATCTTACGAACTTGAAAGAGGAGGTCTGTGTGTTCCACTAAAGAAACGTCACTGTGTTTTCCTGCTACCGACAAGATTCAAGAGTCCCCTTTCACCACTATTATGTTGATTTATTCATTCCTCTCCTATTCATAATATATACAAATTATATATTGGAAAGAGAGAGAGAAGCAAAAAGAAATAGTTCTTCTCTTATCGACCTCATAGTCTGATGTATTTTTCTTAGCTGATGTGTAGGAAGACTCAGAACAAGGTTTTGTCATGGGCAAGAAGAAGGCAACAGCCAGGGTCAGTCATTTTCTACATCCAGTGTAAAAGCATTTATGAAATTATTTCAGCTCTAATTTTTATTTTATTCATTTATTCAGGGAAATCTAGTAGGGCTAGACTGCTAGTGTGTGTGTGCGTGCATGAGAGAGAGAGAGAGAGAGAGAGAGAGAGAGAGAGAGAGAGAGAGAGAGAGAGAGAGAGAGAGAGAAAGGAGATAGATGGAGTGTGGGGGGGAGAGAGATGAGAGAAGAGGCTGGGGAATCCACCGATGGGCATCTCAGCTCTGAATAATGCATCGGCACGTTTCATTTAAGCACTGTTTGTGTTCCATCCCACCCCCCACACTTTGCAAGCTAATTACCTTACCATTTTGAGCACCCAGCTGTTGCTGTCTGAAACCTGACCTTCACCATGAAGAGGCTCACAGCTGCAGTGAGCTGCCTACCTAATAAAGCTTGGGCTCTTCTCTGCCCCCTTCCTCTTAACCAACTTAAGTAGGCTGGTTCTGCTAGTTCTCCAAACCATTTGTGTCTCTGCCAAAGTAAGAGGAGATGACAGGTGCTCCTGGAGGAGAGGAGTTTTGTTTGCAGGGCAGCCGAGGGAGAGCAGTGCTGGAGGCCTGCCTGGTTCAGTTCATTTTGCTACTCAAAGTGTCATTCATCGATGGGCCAGAACCAAGGGCATTATTATTAGAGCTCAGCTCATTAGAATGCAAAATCTCAGGCTACATTCTAGACCTACTGAATCAATGTCTCTGTTTTAATGGAGACCCAGGGAATCTGAAGGCACATTAAAGTTTCAGAATGCTAGAATGGGATAGAAATCCCAGTTTTCAATCATTCAATTTAAGAACCTGACCTAAGGGTCTGAGATGGCCAAGTTGATCAGGACAAACAGAACTGGAAAGGCCAAGTATGGTGTGAAAGGACAGCGAGCCCCTAGGAGTCTCGCCTTCTGATATTCAGTCTTGCGTAGTCCCCTGAACACTAAGTCAGAGTTGGTCTGGGTGCCAAAGTGAATCTGTGGAGGTGACAGTCTGGAGTATTTAAAGTGAGGTTATGACGGGCATTTGGTATTGTCCTGTCTTGGTTCATAAAAGATCATCTGCTCTGGGAGAAGCTGGTCACTGTACCGCAGTCACTAGCAAGAACTTCTAGAGAAGCCCACGTGGGGATAAACAGCACCAGCACCAACTTGCCTGCCTAGGTAGGGAGCTGGCATATGAGTTGAGCCTCCAGCCCCAGAGGAGCTTACTGACTAACAAATTCTCGGGAACTTAATAAGAACATTCCATCCAAACCACTCCTAAATCTGGCTCCAAAAAAACCTGTGTGAATTAGCATATTTAATTGGTTGTAAGTCCTAAGAGTCAGGATAATTGTTTACGCCACAGTGAATCCCTGGTAGAAGCACGGAGAACAGGGTCTGAACCTGAGCTTCCCCCAACTAGCAGTGGTTTTCCATGGTTGATCAATCACCTTCTGAAAGTCTCAGATGTTCCACTATTACAGAAACAAGCCGTTTCATCAAATCTTGATACCTTAGAATATAAAGATGTACTCATATATCATCATCAAGACAGAAAGGTATCACCAAATTCATACACTATCAATTTAAAAATGTCTACTAAATTTAGACATAGATTGTGGAAATGTCATCTTGAAATCAATGAAATGCAGTGTTGTACTTGCTCTGCCCACCACAAGGAGATGCTCTAAGTGCCAGTGGCGTAACAGATAAGGCACCTGGAGGGAACTGATGGCAGCGTCCTGATGCACCATGGCTTGGGAAAGGGAAATTAGCTTCCAGACCAGCTAGTTAAATGGACTGTAGAGCTTCAGCATCTCATCTTTAATGCTATGGCCTCAGGCTCCTATCACAATGAATGCTTAAAATGACAGCTACAAAGCCCTTAGAAGGAAAACCATCAATTGCCATGCCCCTAAACTAGCTTCAGCCTAAAAAATCACTTGGTACATTTGTTAGATACACACTCAGGCCCTTTGCCTAAAGAATCTGATTCAGAAATCTAGGAGTGGAGGTTGGACTCGATATGCTAATATGGGGTCCAGGCAGTTCTTATGAACACACAAGTTTTAAAACACTGACTTAAACAAGATAATATCCATCTACTTAATGGTACTTTTTCTTGCATCAAACAGAAAATTCCAAACTTAGGTTGCTTTAGTTATGTCCCCATATAAAAAAATGCCTTCAACCATGTATAAGATTTTAGTGAAGGTCAATGTAAAAAACTTCAGCTGGGAAACTTACTGAAGTGATACAAAATCCTATTAGTCCACGTTTATAGTATATTAATCTACATAATAAATATATTAAAGAGTTTATTTCCTGACAGGCTGACCTATTTCCTTTTTATCAGTTAAAAGAAGTTACCAGGCAACCATATATTCCTTTCTTGCTTAGACTATCAGGAATATTTCACCTAAAACATATGCCTCCCCCCCAAAATAACAATTTTAACAATAACTGTATACGTTGGTCAAAAATAAAAATACACACAATTGCGACTTTAAAACTATGAGATTTTTGACTTTGTCCTGTTCTGTATTTTAAATGGTCATGCTATAGTCAGATCTTTATTAAGATCTTCAGGTCCTTTTGGAAGGAGGTTGGGACATATTCTAAAATCAATAATGTAGTTTTGTTTTGCTTCTAGTCACATTTAGATGAACTCTTCCCAAATTGCGTGGGTTGTTTCCCTTCACTGCCTTGGCCAGCTTTTAAAATACTGCAAGAATGCTAACCCTATCTTGGCAAGGAAATCCTGCTTCCTCCTCAAGCCAAATACTTGAGAGTAAACCAAAATAATTTTAGAGCGGCTCCTCAAAAGGCTCTTCTCTCTTTAGTGTCAAACAGTTTTCTGACAATATGAGCTAACTGTGGTGAGCCATTGAAACCCGCCCCCACAAGACAACAACAAACCCCCCTCTCCTTCACTTTTAAACTTCCTCACATGCCTTCAGCTTTGCAACAGAAATACATCATTGACCTGATCTTCTAAATATACTACCTAAATATACTACACACTGTAATTAAGTCACTAAAATCCTGCTGTGAAAAGAGCATTTTCTGACAGATGCAAAGCCAAAGCCAGAGTATGGAAACCATTTCTGCCCTTGCTGAGATTCACGAAGCAAGGAAACTCAGGGCAAGTGTTTCCATGTTCAACTGTGGTGCATGCAGAGTCGCAAAAGGACATGGAGGATGGAGTATGTTACTCAGTGGTGCTGAGCGCCAAGAATTTTTTCACATTATCCTGGCTTCCCAGGCTAACTTGAGCCTCTTCCAGGGGAGATCTTTCACTCCATAAAGTCCCTCAACTGCCCCTCGTCAGTCATCAGGGTTGATTCCAATCTCATCTGTCTTCCCGTAACCTGAACAATATGGCCCCACAACTGGTTGCCTCATTTGTCTGTCTCCGCTGCTGAACCAAGCTGCCTGAGATCAGAGGCCCTAGTTAATTCATCTTCGAATTGCAGGATGGGATTGCTGGGTATATGGTAGGCGCTTGGTCAATTTGTATGAAGTAAAGTATCTAGTTCAGGGGCTCTGGGGCCCCTCAGATTCTCTATTTCAAATCCAATCATTATATAAATAAGGACACAAAGGCCAAAGAAGTAAAGTGATTTTGCCCTAAAGTTGAATCAATAAAGCAAACAAGACTGATAAAACCCCAAATCCTCGCATTCCCGAACACTGCTCTTCCCTAATCCCACCTCCTTGTACACACAGTCCCCTCTGTCTGACCTGTCTTCAGCCACCACCTCTCAGGCCTCCCCAACATAGTGAGCCTCTCCCTCATCCATCATTTCTCACCCAAATCAGGTCCCCAGTGGAAGCCTTCAAAGCCTAGGGCAGACTCCTTTGTTTTCTGCTCTTCCATCTCCCAGAATCACATCTCTTTCCCTTGGAGAAGTTATGCCATTTGTCCATGTGCTTTCCAAGGTGAGTTTTATTAAGGACATCTTTCTCACTAAAATATAAACTCTCTGAGAGCAGGAACATGTTTTTGTTGCTGTTGTTCCCCATAATTTCCCTACTATTAGCACAGGAAGCCTCACTAAATGTTGGCTGAATTTGAAAAATATTACTGAGAAATTCTTCAAAAATAGAGAATGTCTGTGGTACAAGTATTCTGTGTCATAAATAGAAAATAGACAAAAAGTGGCAAACTGTTTTCATACAATATTAAAAATTTCTCCATTTTTGCATGAGATAATTCACTTTACACGTAACATGTCACTAATGTTTAAACTCGGATATTTGTTTCAGACTCTGGGAAAAATGTGGGTATCATCTCTCTGTGTGGGACATCCAGGAAATGCTATTTTATAATAAGAGTAAGACAAACTGGTGCCACCAATGTGATGCTCACAGGATTCCTTTCCCAAGTCAAACTGAAATGTCTGTGGACTTTGCAGATTGTTGCTTTCCACAGATATTTGAGATGATTATTATTATTACCCATAGTCCTGTAAAAAGACTCTTAAAAACATCCAACAATATTGAAATTTGTAGTTCACTTAATCCACAGAAAGGACCAGGTACTTACACATTCCAGGAACAAATGACAACAATTCAGTATGATTTCTTCAAACATTTAATAGTTTATTAGGTCTAAAACTAAGTAGACATCAAACATCATTTGCAATACTAATTCTGGTATTAAACTAGAGAAGTAATGGATTATTTCTACTATTATTTCTTTCTGTTCTTCACCTGCTTAAATATAACAAAACTCTATAAATCTGTATATTTGTTAGCTTTGACCCTACAAATCAGGGTGAGAAATCTGCCCTCCAGGGAAAGACCAAGAAGAAAGTATTGAAAAAGCTCTTGGACAAAACATTTTTGATTACAGGATGCAATCAAACACTATTTTTAGAATGTTCTTAGCACATTCTCACTGAAGTGCCATTTTATCCTCTCCTTGAAGCTTGAAAATACCTCAAATTGGGGTGTCTCAAAGGTATTGGAGTGTGGAAGAGTGAAGCCAGAGTGTGGTTATATGCTCTAATTTGTCTTTAAGTGGATGGAACTGGGTTATAAATCAGGAGACCTAATTATAAACATAGAGCAAGTCCCTCTCCGGACATCATTTTCCTCAATATTCAAAAGTGACACTACTCAAAGGTTGTCGCCTGAATCTTGGGACTCCAATTTTGACTCTCCTGACAAAGAGATAATCTCTGAGCTTATTTATGGAAAAGCAGAAAAAGAACCATAGGTCCTCAGGGGCTTTACTCTGTTCTGCTTCTGCTATAGACACTTCACGATGTCCTGTGCCTACTGCCAGTCATTGCTTCATAGTGGACAGCCACTGGCAATCTGGATGCTTCTTTTGGGCTGAATGGTGTGCCTCCAAAATTTGTCTTTTGCAGCATTAATCCTCTGTGTCTCAGAATGTGACTGTATTTGAAGATAGGGTCTTTAAAGAAGTGATGAAGTTAAAAAGAGGCCTTCATTGGGCACTTATCCTAGGAGCAAATTGGACACACAGAGAGACACTAGGGATGTGCATGCATGGTGGAAGGACCATGTGAAAACACAGCAAGAAGAAAGCAATTTGCCAGCCAAAGAGAAAGGCCTCAGGAGAATCAAACCTGTTGACACCTTAATCTTGGGACTTCCAACCACCAGGACTGCAAGAAAATAAATTCTTGCTACTTAAGTCATCTGTCTGTGGGATTTTGTTATAGGAGTCTTAACAGCTAATAAATACTACAATCAACATTGTATGATAGTAATACATTCAAAGTATCACCTCTTCGGATGAGGATGAGGATCATCTGGTCTACCATTCTCCTTTCTCCAATAAAGAGACTTCAATTCTAAAATAGGAAAATGACTTCCCCAAAGTCAAATAGACGAGATTCTAAAACAGCGTTCAGAGAGGAAAGCAGGACACCCTCAACCACTGGAGTTTTTAAAAAGGCAGATCTTACAAGAGAACTTTGAAACTCATCATGGACACGCAAACTGTACACATCACAGAGACCACAACCAGGGCAAAGTCATAGTGTCTAAGAACCAGTTTTAAATTAGGATTATATTTCATCAAAGAACTAAAAGCATGTATTTAAAATACGATCTATGTGTGCTGAAGACCCTGCCAGCAGCTGTTGACCAGAGAAGGTATTAGAACTTCTTCCTTTACTTTGAAAGGTCAACATATTTCCTCCAGAGAGTGCTTCCCATAGCTACTCATTTTCCTCTGTGCTCTTTCCTCTCCCAGAGGGACCTTCTAAGGTCTGTATACATGGAGAGACACTCAAACATAAACATGACTGTTTTAAAGAATAATGTCAGGCACTAAAACCAACATATGCAACCTGTTGCAACAATTCCAACCCAACACTGAAACCTGTCTCTATTCTCCACTCCTGGTCACACACTATCTAAACAAGCAGTCCCCATCCCTGCTTTATCATGGGCCTGGCCAAGCATGAGGGATGGGGCTCCCGTTGTAGGGGCCAGGGAGGTGGAAACCCAGATACCAAACGGACAGCAGTTCATCATTCCACGATGTTATCCCATATTAGAGCATGTTGATGTGAGACCCTGAAAAAGAACTAAAATGGGATTGTCCATAGAAAACCTTGATTATCAGAACAGAACTAAGGAAAATGGAAAGGGCTGTAGTTCAGTGATTCCCAAATATTCCTTTGACACATTCAGGATGTCTATATCTGAAGCACTGAGAATGATTTTTTAAAGTAAATTCCAAGATTTCAGCTTTAAGATGTTCTATTTCATCATCCTGGGTGGGGACTTTGGACTGTATGTTTTCAAATGATCCTCAGGGGATTATTTAACTTGAGAAATGGTAAAAATTGCCATATATTTTTCACAGTTGAAAGAAAACAACTTAGAAGTTGTGGTGTCTACCAACACAATTCATATCTTTGAGTCATTATCATGAACTTTCAGGAACATCATTAGCCTGCAGCACTTTGAGGTACCTTAGAACCATTTCTACATTAATTCATCCAAAAGGAATATCCCAAGACTTACTGACTCATAAAAACAAATATTTCTTATTTTTAAATTTCTGTAAGTGTGGAATTGGGCTAGCTATTTCTAAATCAGAGACTCTCTTGAGTTAGCATTTAGTCACTGGCTGGGACTGTAAATATCTGTGGCTCACTGGGGTTGAAGGATCCATTCCAAATTGTTAACGGGCGGCCTTGGTTTCTCCTTGGCCGTTAGTTCCCTACCACATGGTCTCAAGGTAGGACACTTTAAATGCCCTCAGGACAAAGCAGCTAACATCCTCCAGAAGGACAAACCCAAATGGAGAGAGCAAGTAGGAAGCTGTGGTGTCTTGTAATCTAGTCTCTGAAGTTGTACACAGTTACTTTTACTTTTTCTATTCATTAAAAATGAGTTCCTAAGTCCAACCTGAGTTCAAGGAAAATAGGATCCATTTTTTATGGATGTCAAAGAATGGATGGACACATTTTAAACCACCACAATTTCTAAGGTCCGCCTTATTCTGAGAATCTATGATCTTCACCCTCTCCTCATGGGATCTGGAAGCACGGTATCCAGTACACTATTCTCTTTTTATGAAGTCAAGCTAGTGAAGGCCTAATTAGGAGGGGTGCACTAAATTTGAAGTCACAAAGGCTTGGGTTTGAGACCCTACTTTTGTCAGTTGTAGTTACCTCCATCACTTAGCCAGTAAGTTACTATCCTCTTTTCACAGATTGAAAATTTTATTACTTCATGGTGGTGAGAGGGTGGAGTTGTGGGCAGAGATTCTGTGAGAACCCAAGAAGAGCTAGACAAATAGCTAAGTGCTATGCATGTCAATTAGCATGTTTATTATAAGCAAAGGCCTCTCAAGGACTTGCGCCCCACCTCCCTATTTTTAAATGCCCATTTATATTCAAGGTGAGAACGAGATGAAGTGCACATAAATAGGAACACTTCCAGTAGCACTTTGTGTTGGTGGGCACATCACCCCACATATTATTAAGTATTTACCTAGTTATAGATATTGATAAATACAAAACCAAGAACAAATGAGTGAAGGAGAATTCTATCCTCCAGATGACAATGTCCTCAGAACTCCAGAGAAAAAAGGCTTGACTCACAGTATAGAGGCTAAATGTTAATCCACACAGAAAACAATCTTGTAACTCCCAAGGAATGTGATGGGATCTGGGGGAGCACATTCCCAGTTCTTTTTCAAACCCCCTTCTCATTCTCTCCTTCCCCTCAGTGTTTGGAGAAACTTGAAAGAAATCCAAGAAATTCCAGTTTGGGGGACTGTATATACCACCTCATGGCCATTACAGGAAAAAAATTTAAAAATGAAAAGCAACCTATGCAGAGATAAGGAAAGAGCTTGAAAAAACAATACTTACAACCTTTCTAAGAACTGACAGGTAAGAGATAATCCTAGGAAAAAAGTTAAGGATCTTTAGCCCGTAAATCAAAAATCCAAGAAGCATTATGAAGAAGAGGTTTAAGTATCCCTTGTGACATAAAAGACAACCAGGAGAGGGAATACAAAAACTTGAGGTGTTCAAGTTTTACAAAGTCACCTGTGGTGTTCCCCTTTTTTGAAGAGAATAAAGGGGCATAGCTGAAATTAGAAACACTACACTCGTGTTCCACAGTTTAAATGCAACCAAGGGGGTCAGAGTTTTGTTCAAAATAAAAAGGGAAATCAAAGCTTCTCTAATTCAACCACTATAACTTTGTGCTTAAGGGGACAGCAAGGACTTTCTCTTCTCTTTTTCTTTCCTTCCTTCTCCTGCCACCCCAACCTCTTTTTTTTTTTTTTTTAAGATTTATTTATTTACACATAGAAGAACAGGGGTATAGACCAGATGTGCTGGGGGGGTGAAAGGATTCACCAGAGACAGAGTGGGGAGCAGAAGAGGCAGTTCTACATAAATACACTGCTGAGGGGAGCAGCGGGGGACAAAGGAGAGGTCTGCTGCGCCATGTGCATTGGCTCTCTGGAAGTGGTTGTGGATAGCTTCATAATGCTGAGATTTAACCCCTTGTGCCACCAAAGAGGCCCAACCCCAACCTCCTTCTGAGGCGGAGTCTCAGTACCTTGGGGCAGCTTAATAGGGCCTATTCCAGTGTGAGCCATGGCTTAACCCACTGAACATAGGAAACCCAGAGTCTGTTCTCAGTCTTCCCTTGTTTGAAATGGGATTAGCAAGGCTTTGAGGTGGGAAGTTTATCATGGTGGGCGGTGACAGGCTGGCTCTCCCCAGAGAACCAAGTATGAGAAGACATGATAAACCATGGTACTCATGTAGGCCTCTTCAGCTGTGGCATTCAGGAAACCAGTCGGACAATGCAGAGGCTTTGGTCAGACATTACTGAATAAACGAAGACTTGAAAGATGAGGTTTCATTTGATGAGGATGCCTTCTTAGAAACCTTTCCTATCTTAGGATGGCTTTATACCAATACTCCCCTGCATCATTGAGTGCTATCACTCATTCCTCTTAATTATCAACCAAAGCTAATCAACAGGAAGCAAGTTGGAGACAATATTTTACAGGAATCAAAATCAAAAAGTCATTTATATAATGGAAAGAGCACAGTTTTAGATGAGAAAGCCTAGGGTAAGTTCAGTCCCACAGTAGCTTATTGACTTAGATAATTAACCGCTCTGGGTCTTAGTTTCCCAGTATCTGTTTTTTGGTTTTTTGTTTTTGTGGGTTTTTTTTTTTTTCGTTTTTAAAGCTCAGCAGGTTATTGTGAGGACAAAATAAGCCTCATTTTGAATAAAGTATAGGAGCCATGACAGTGAGTGAGACAAACCTCTGATCTCAACTGGCCAGCTGCAAAGCAGAAAATATATTTGAGGAAAGATAAGGTAGGTGTCGAACCAGCCTCCAAGGGGAGCCCAAATAACCTCACCGCTGGTCATCACGTCTTTGCATGGTCATCTCCCACAATGCCCAGAGGTGACCAGTGTGATTCCATGAATGAGGCGGACTACGGTAACTACACCAGGAGTTGGAAAGTTGGAAGGGAAGCAACCCTTGGAGACCGGGAGGCATAGGTTTCGAAGGGAGGAGCAGTTTAAGAGAGACATGGCTGTGGTGAGACACTGCAGACCTGAACGGAGAGGCAGAGTGGCAGCGGAGCACAGATGAATTCAAGGGGCCGTGCGCGGAGGGCGGCCGCCTGGCTAGAGTGCTGACAGCCTCTGGTTAATGGCCCTTGAGCAAGGAGATGACTAGGCAGTAACCTGGACTGCCCGGAGCAACCTCCTGGGTGTGCAGGTAGAAGATGGACCTGCTACGCAAACAGAGGCAGGGAGGTCAAAAGGAACATCTGTAATGACCTGGAGGAAATGCGGAGCTGAAGCAGCGTGCAGCTGGAGGGGGATGCAGAGAAGGGATAACGAGAGGGACACTATGCACAGGGCTACCCTGCCAGACACCAGCTTCCCACAGCCGCCTGTGCTAGCACAGCAGGTCTCCGGGCCTTTGGTCATTGAATCTGTGCGCATATTTCGTCGCACGGCTGAGACCCAAGCTACCCTAGGCACATGCCTCACCACACCACCATTCATGCATATAAGATGCTGTTCTGGTGTACAACACACTGCATTACAAAATTAATGCCATAAATATTGTTGATGCTATAGACACAAAGTGAGCAAATGTATAAGCTTCGTTTCCACTTCAATCACCTCCACTGCAAGAACTGGCTCCAAATTACGCTTCAGCTTTAATAAAATCAAGTCAAATACTAATAAAAGAGGACACACAGTGGAAATGACACACAGAAAATTCAGAAACTATCCTTTACGGCAGTGACAAGCTGAGGGGGAAAGCACTCAGAAACAATATTAGTATTATCAATCTCACCCTGTTCTCCTATGTAACAGGAAAAAAAAATGATTAAAACGCCGATGGGCAATCAGAGAACATTTTAATGGTGGGGTCTTTGGAGTCTCTGGAAGTGAACGCTGTCCACTTACTCAGAGGCTGCCAAACCTGCTCATGTTGGGGTGCTCCTAGTGGAATGTTAGCAGGAAAATGAAACGGGTCCAGTCATTTGGCTGATGTCCTTGATTGAGGGTCCTAAGGGCTTGGAGAAAAAGCAGAAACATGCCTTGAGGGGTGGGGGGTGGAGAGCACTAGCGGTCCGGGTTCCAGATCAACAAGGCTAGAGCTCGTCTGGTCTAGCACCCCTCGGAGGCCCTCCAGACCGGAGACATTTCACAGGGAAACCGAGTCAGACAGAGGTAGCTCTACTCGCCGGGGTCACACAGACTGGGAGTCCATCGGGACCAGCAGCTAGGTTTCTGCAACCCCAAGCCCAGTCCCAGTCTTCCCTTTTCACTTGTCCAAGTGGACGGGAGGAGGAATAGGAAGGAAGAGTCTTCCCCAGAGCTTCCAGTGAATGCACCACACTCTGGGATTTACTCGTCTCATCCAGAAACAAGCTGGAAACCTTCATACAGCGAACGGATATCTACTGTACTGCAGCCCTCTGGGCCCTCTGCTAAGTCCTGGGAGGCAGACCTGTGAGTACTTGAGCTGTGAAAGCAGGGGTGGGGCAGCTTAGTAGAGACAGAATATGGTCAGCATTGACACGCTAAAGGCTGACTAGCAAGGGTGGAAGGGGAGTCGATCCCAGGGAGAAGGCCGCATTCAAAGGGCGGTTAGTGCGCTAATGGACAGTTGGCGGCAAAGACACTCGGGAAAGGAAGGCCAGGCATGTGCCGTCATGTTGGCTGTCTAGGAGGCCTGCGAGGGAGATTATGGGGCGGTCAGTGGCAAAGGGAGGTTCAAGCCAAAACTGCAGAGGTTTCAAATTCCAAAAGAAGTTTAAACTTTACCTCATAGGCCATGGGGAGACACGGAGGCTGTTACTAAGCAATTCAGTGTTGGGCAGGGTGAGGCTCAGTCTTCCACACAGGTAGTTTGTTAACAGAATGTCTGTCACCATGTTACCCCACAGCTGAGCTACAGAAGACAAGCACTGAAGACAAGCTCGTTTGGGCTTGACATGGCCTAGCGGCACGCTGCTTAGCCTACCAGTAACAGAACGTGCTCAGCACCCAGCTTCGGGAGCTTGGGCCGTGCGCTTGCCTGAGGACGCAGGTCTGTCATCACAGCCCTGGGGCCACCTGCTGACGCCACCGGCTCTGGGACTGCAAGATGCTAAGCAGATTTCTGGGCTCAAAGGTCATCGAGCGAGGGACATCTGCTCAAGAACACTGGACTTGACAAGTTCAGAAGCAGAAACGTGTCTCCAGGAGACTGAAATCTGTCCAAGGGTCTGCGTATGGTGTTTACCTATAAACAACGAGGGCCTGGTCAGGGAAGAGTGAGCTCCAGACACTGAAGCCGAAATCCGTAGTCCTAACCTGGCTTTGACACGTTCACTCGCAAGCCTTGGCTTCTTCATGTGGAAGACAGAGATAACCACTCTCTGCTTTGTCACCAGCGAGGAGGCGATAGGAGACAACTGCTTATACAACCCCCGGCCAGGCCTGGGGGATGCCAAGGCCACCCTCCAAGTGGAATCGGGCAAGGACCCTCCTGGAATTACTCCTGTTTGCACACTTGGTCCTAGAACACATTTGAGCCAGGTCCCCTGCCCCCAGCTCTGCAGCTACTACTCCTCCTTCCATGCCATGCTCACAGTCTCTACTGATTATGAAATATGCTGTTTCTGATTCAGCCTTTGATTAATTTTGTTCTTTCTAGTTCTCCCTCTCTGAGCCAGAATGTACAATGACATTCTGTGGGGCCTCCCGATGCAGCCAGCCCGATATGTCCAGTGTGGCCAGGTCCTCTCATTGACCTGTGCCCTGCTTGGTGCTGATCAGGCCTGGAAGCACAGGGCCTGTCAACGCTGAAGTCTATGTTTATTTGACTTTCATACTTTTAGGGAAGAATGGGTTAGAGAATTGCTGTTACCCTGAATGCCAGGTCACAGCCACGACATTCAGTGTCCTATCTCCCTGCCCTGGGGTGAGCTGGGTACTCACATGAATATGGTGCTTTCAGCGGCATAAGCACCCATCCCCTAAGACCTCTGGCAGCCTTCAGTCCCTGTCCCCTGCAGGGTTTCCGCTTCCTCCCTCCCATGAACAGGTGGGTAGATGAGCAGAAATGCCACAGAGCTCTCATCATGCCAAAGCCTCAAATGCAATTCCAAAACAGGTGAGGAAGGTAAATAAAAGGGCGCCACACATTTCTCTTTACAAGCAGACCCTTGCCATCATTTCTCTCCTCCCCCAAAAGGAGCCAGCAAAAAGCACCGGGAGAGATGAAATATTGGTTTCAACACCTATCCAAAGAGTCCCTGGTTCCAACGGGTGAGGGAGCGCTAGAGGCAGGTGAAAGGCTTCAACATCCTTCCCTCACAGCCTAGTCCTTCCCCACAAGTTAACTCCAGGGCCTGTTCTAGCCTGTTCCTTCACAAGGACACCATTCACACACAGACATATTTTGCCTGAAAATGAGAAACCTGAATATGCCAAGCACCCGCCTTTGATCTGCAGGAGAAAGTCCACTTCTCAGCCTCCCGTCTCAGCCAGGCAGTTGGCAGCCTCTCTCCTTTCTTCCTCCAAAGGCAGGCCAATGAGATTAAAGCTCCTTTAGCCCTATTTGGAACTGTTACAATTGGTGATTAACAGCCTCTTAGACAAGAGCAATTCTCTATTCACTCTAGATTGGGCTGCTAAGTAAATGTGGTTCAAAATTAAAAGAAACACATGTATTCATTGTCCCATTTCCTTGGAGAGCCTGGAAGTTGCACACTAAGTGATGAAGAAACCAAAGAGCTATACGAGAAGGATTTACAGGGTGATGGGCACATAGCCTTCAAATGACATAATTTACTGAGTAAGGTTTTTCCCTTTTCTAATTACAAGCCAGGGGAAAAGTAACTCTAACCACGTTCATCTTCGATGAGTCACAGACAGAACAATACACCATCCCTAATTCAGACAAGAGGCCGTGGCATCCAAAGGGGCTCTCACGTCAAGCAGCGTCAATGGTGGGCTTTGGGGTGGGGAACATCTTGCATCTACAATCACAGTAGCCAATTAGAGATGTCACCTCTCCATCTCCTGACTAGGTGGGCATACTCATCTCTGCGACCACCATAAATCCCTCCCACAAGACAGAACAGTCTCAGCAGTGAGGGAATCCTTGGCCTCATCAGCCCATTCTTCATATCTCAGCTGTCAACGTTTCCACCCTGACAGATTGATAACCACAGCCTCCCAGCCAGAGCGGTGGAGCTAACCCCTTCGTGGAAAGGAAGGACAGCGCAGAGACTGAGCTGTCAGATTTCACCTTGGTCAGCTCCCTTTCTCTGCCTCTGGAGGCCTAAAACAAGTGACACTCAGGAACCCACATTCACTTGTTGAAAATAATGCCTGAAGCCAAGTTATTATAAATTCTGATTGGACACCCAAACTTCTCACCTGTCTGGTTTAGACACTAGTCACAGCCATCAGCTAGCGCTATTATAAATGTTATAAAATGCACACAGACTCTTTTATTAATTCATAAGTCTTTTCCCATGCACATTTGATCTATGTGTGTGCGTGAGTGTGCATATCTATCTATCTATCTATCTATCTATCTATCTATCTATCTATCTACCTATCTAAGAGAGTAATAGAAACAATAGTAATAACAAAAACAATGCTGAGTACCTAATAAATAGCAAGCTTAAAGCAGTTTTATATCTACTTCAGTAAAATCTTCACAAGAATCCTATGGTATAAACTACATTGGTATTTTTTATATATCTAATTACCTGGTCTACTGCTCCTTCTTTCCCCTCCAGCTCATCCTCCAACACACACTCGGATCAATGTGCTCACTTGCACACACAAATCTGCACCACAGAATCACTTTTCCCTCTCCTGGAGTTACTCACCCCACTCCTCGCCCGCTCATAGCATCATCTCTAATGGAACATGGAAATGTGCCTCTCTGGTGGCACAAGGGGCTAAGTCTCAGCACTATGAAACTATCCGCAGCCACTGCAGCAGGGAGTTCAATCCTGGCCAGGGAGGTGACCCACATGATGCAGCAGACCTCTCGTCTTACCCATTGCTCCCCTCAGCAGTGTACTTCAGTCAATCTGCCTGTTCTGCTCCCTACTCTGTCTGTGGTGAATCCTCTTACCACCCCCCAAACCCCCAGCTTGTCCCCCAGCTCTTGTATGCATAAATAAATAAATCTTTTTAAAAAAAATAGTGAAACATGGAGATTCAGGAACCTGGACAAATCTTCATGTATTGGAGACATATCAAAATTAGTCTAAACAAGAAAGCCACATGGTTTTACTTAAAATCAGAGTTAACAGCCATCACTGGACTGATTCATAACATGTACTGCTGAAGAGAACTCTGTTGAATAAACAGTCTAGGGATCCGAACATTCCAGCTCTGCAGAGCATAACCGGTTAGTCTGTGGTCTGAGTGGCACTTCCCGTCTTTTCTGCCACAGCTGTGTCAGGATGCAAGTGTGGCACAGGCAACTGTGTGCATGGACACCTTGGTCCCTGTCAACATTTTTATTAAATGCCAAGTAGTTTAAGATCTCCAAAGTAATTTCATTTCAGGATAGTTCCTAGACCGCTTTATTTGAAGGTAGCCGTTAGAGAATCCAGTTGGGGAAGACTAAGCACACAAAGAAGCAGAAGCCCTGAAAATATCCTGAGAGGAGGCATCCCTGTGTCTTCATGGCCTCAGGGGCATGCCAGAAGTCCCTAAATTATTTGTCAAAGCAAGATCCAGATGACTGCATTGCAGAGGCTCGGCATCACTTTGCTGATAAAGGGCTGAACATAAATTCATAATCACATAAAGATATAGGCTCTTCATTTAATTATCCAGAGATTAAGAAACATTAGAACTGTCAGATCCAATCTTTTGAGATATGCATGACAAACATCATCTCCCTCTCTTCCTGGAGTCAGCCAGAAACAGTGAAAAGAACATGGGCTTTCGAGGACATCAGAACTGAGTCTAATTCTTGGCTCTGCCACTAACTAGCAGTTACGGATCTTGGGACTAGCGCCTCTCAAAGTTTATTTTTCTCATAAAACAGAAATAAAATCAATTCGCATGAGGAGTTAGGAGTGAAAACAGTAGTGTTGGGCAGTATGGCTCTTGATACACAATAGGTGCTTTACCTTCCTGCCTCTCTAGGCTGTAACAGTGGGATGCCAGTCCTGGTAACATCCCCAAATAAAAATTCTTGCAAGATAAACAATTCTGCCCCATTCCACACAGCAGCAAATCAGTGACCCAGACTGACGCTTTACTAACTCAGTCGATCTGTGAACTTGGACAGTTTACTTTCACTGACTATAATGTCCTACAGCTATTTGCAGAGCAATTTCCCCCAGGGAATGAGACATGAAAATTATTTGGAAGCTATCTGAAAAATGTAAACAGTTGCAGCCATTTCACCTGGGGTTAAAATAGCTGATAAGAGCAGGTACAAGCCATACGCAAATGAAAGCGCCATCAACACAATGCAAAGGGGAAAATGCATTTGGACTTTGCTTCAAAGTACTGTACACTCTCAAAAATATTTATGTTTAGTGGCAGCTTGTTTACATTTATCAGCCAAGAAATGCTCTTCCATCTGGTCACATACCCAGCATTACACACATATTTTAAAGTCATTCAAATACTTCCTGTGTGAAGAGAGGTTATTTTCATGCAGCCAATTTGGAAGAAGTCAAGTGGTAAATACGCTGCAAAGATCCTGCTTAACCCACAGAAACTGACATTTTCCTTTCAGCCTGACAGTCAAAGGCCTACTCCGCTTTTTTATTCATTCACCCACCTCTACAAATGTTTGCATTGACATTTTGCCAAAGAACTATTCCACAAATCTCTAATGGGGAGGGGAGAAAGGCGTTAAGACTGTCAACATGAATTTCAAATAGTGGAAGCACCTTCAGAATTCTAACCCAGATAAGTCCCCATGTCAAGCCAGATAAAATAAGTGACATCAGTACTTTTATACAATACTATTATACGTTTATGCCACAAAAGGCTGTCCATTCATAGGGAAGAAAATGTAACTACTGCCTGACCCATTTCCTACTGCCAAGGGAATAAGTTGGAATTGAGTAAAAGACTCAGTATTTCGCCGACTAAAAGTATACTTCTGAATTTATAGTTTTAACCTGAAGAAAGCATTGTGAAAAGGAATATGCCAAGGTATAACAGTGCAATACACTAGCATACAGGAGTTACGTGCTATAAACATCTGTCTCTATTTCGTTAAGTATACACGCTTAAGGCATATGAATGATCAGTACTAGCTGCTGGATTCTCCTAGAACAAGTCAAATCTAAGGTCTGGTGGTGGAAAACAGGGAAATCTACCCCATCTGACCATGGAGAGGCTAAACTTCTCTGTAGGTATCCTCTGTTCCTCTTGAAGTGCTAAGAGACTGAAGACAAAGAGCAAATGTATTCAGAGAGCCACATGGGAGACTCCAGAATTCCCCCAAGTTCTGGCCGACAACAAGCATGATTTTTTATTTCTTCAGCAGTTAATCTACCCAAGAAGTACAGCAACATTTACTGATTCGTTATCATTATGCTGTTCTCAACGCTGTGTCCAGAGAAATCATGTGAAAGCACATGTACAAATACGTCAGTGCTCTCCTGGTTCCTGAAAGTGCTGTCATGGCTCCTGATGGCCAGAGGGATGACAGGTCTTGCTCCCACCACTTTTTCTGTGCTCGTACCAACTGTATTTATCTCCTTGTTCCTTGAACATTGTCAGAATTCCTGGCAGGAAGACATTTCCTTCCGTGTCCTCCAAGCTCATTAACCATCCGCAAGTCTTCATTTCACATCACTTTCTTACTCTATTTAAAATTTCAACCTGTTTCCATTCCCTTGTACTCTGCTCTACTTTCCACCTTTTATTTTTTTAAGATTTATTTTATTTATTTATGCAAACAAGAGCTGGGGTGTAGGCCAGAGGTGTAGGGGAGGAGGAAAAAGAGGATTCATCAGACACAGAGTGGGGAGAACAGGCAGACTGACTGAAATACACTGCTGAGGGGAGGAGTGGGTGAGACAGGAGAGGTCTGCTGCTCCCTGTGGGTCAGCTCCCTGGTCAGGGTTCGAACTCATGCTGCAGTGGCTGCCTGTTGCAGTGGCTTCACAGTGCTGAGATTTTATCCCTTGTGCTGTCAGGGAGGCCCTATTTTTCCTTTTAAAAGAGTATTTCTACGTTAATTTTTTTTTGAAAGTAATTTATGTCAGTTGTTATTTTGTTCTTGTCTGTTTCCCCTAGAAGACTGTCTAGGTTCCAAGAGAGTAGGAGTCCTTTTCATTTTGTTCAATCATATCTCAAGTATCTAGAACAACTCGATTATTTGTTGAATGAATGACCAAGCTACCAGAAACAGAAACGTGCAGTCACAGAGCAACTCCTTGGGCTGTTCTGATGCAAAGACTCCCCTCTCCCAGGACACGACTGCATAATGCCTCAGGAAAAGGCCCGTGGACAGTGTCTTCAGGCATATGCTGGACAAAAGTTTAAGCAGAGCCACGGACGTATAGACAGACTTAGGCAAGACACACAAAAACCAAAAAGCAAGCATCAGATCATAGCAGCTTTCACCACCTTCCAGGGCAGCCGGCGCATGCACTTTTCATCGTGAATCTCAACGCTCTCAGATCTGGCAGCCACCACGGTATCTCTCAACCACTCATCACACGTGTGCTCAGCTGGGTGTCACACTTGGCCCTCTGTGCACAAGTCTACATTCTGCAGAAAAGAGTTGCTTACTCTCAAGCCCCTGCTTGCCCCAGCCCCACCCAATTACATCTGCTGGTGCTTGAAACCTTGGCCTGAGACTGGGTCCCATCTGCTGCCTAAGTCAGCCACAAGCTCCCCTGCAGTGGCTTAGGAGTCCCACCCAGTTCCCACGAGGCCTCATTCACTTCTCCTGGCCAAAATGCAGTGTCCCACAGCCAGAGGGGCTGGCAAAGGTTCAGAATACAACACACCTTGCATCATCCACCCCCACATCACACAGACCACCCCGACTTCTGTGCTAAGGACCTCCAAGTAGTTTATTTTTTCCCATACTTAAAATCATTTAAAAACATGTTTTATATCCTTTTCCTTGTAGGGGGGGAGATGCTATATGGTGCTGAAGAGCACAGATTCTAGTTAACCACGCTTGCCCTGCCCCATGTTAGCTGTGTGACTTATCTACACCTCCTCCTTAAATGCAAAATGATGATCACAATTGTACCTGTAAGTAGCTTTAAATATAAGGACAGATGACTTTAAAAAGACAAAGCTCAAGGAACAATGAACAAAGAAAACTCCCAAAGCAAATACTCAAGTCAGTCCTCCTATAAACACTATGTGGCACATCCACACAATGGAATACTATTTGGCTGTAAGAAGGGATGACATACTGTTAGAGGCGATGACAGAAACGAACCTAGGAAACATTATTCAAAATGAAAGAAATCAGACACAGAAGGCCACATGTCATATGATTCCATTTAGAGGATTGTCTAGAGCGTCTAGAAGAGGAAAATCCGTATGTTCCAAAGGACATTAGTGAATCCCAGGAGTTGCTGGGAAAATACGACTAAGGGATACAGACTTTCTTTTTGAGGCGCTGAAAGTAGAATTTCTGATATAGATAGTGGTGGTCACTGTCCAATTTTGTAAATACCCTGAACCCACTATATTGTACACTTTAACAGGAAAAGGTATTTTTCTTCCCCTATCTCCTCTATGAGCTGTTCCAGTACTGTGCTGAAGTCTTTCACCATACCCTCTAAAGTCCCCAACAAAAAGCAAGGCAAGTTAAATTCAAATAAACTAAGTAACCAATGACAAATTTGAAGCCAAAATTTCTAGGAAATAGCAACAAAGCCCAGAACAACTAAGCAGCTGCAAGGAATGAGTGGCCAACTTGGGCAAAGCTCTATCCCCAGGGCATCTGGAGCAGGGCCAGTCCACACTGATTCCTTGTGGCTGAGGGTCAAAGTCAGGTCCTGCCAAGAGGGGAAATGATCAAACAACAGAATTTAGACAAACTAGTTCAAGGAGAGAAAAGAGAGCGGGGTTGGGAGGCAGAAGCCTAGTTCACTCTCTTAGTTGACTTCAGAATCAGAGACAGCAGTGGGCATGCACAGCACTGACTCCCAGCATGCGGAACTATCTATACAGTCTCTCTTTAATCCATGTAAGGGCTCCAGAAATAAATGAACTGGAAAGGAGGGTTGTCAGGAGAGAATGCCACAGGAGTTGCTTGTACTTCTGAGCAACAGTTTTTTCGCTTGAACTAAGCACAGAAAAAAATTAAATCTATTCTAGGGCTCAGCTGAACCATTCTAGCAACCTATTTTGTGAATATGCTCAAGACATCATTTCTCAGAGAGACTTTTAAAAGAGGGAAGAGTACGGGGAAATGAGGTAGAGCTTCAATAAAAGGAGAGGAAACTATCTTTTATTTTATGGTGGAAAGAAAAAAGAAACGTTCTCTCTTGGAGTCCAATGGTTATAAGTCTAAGAAACTTAAAACAATGAAAACAAAATAAAATTTGTCATGTAACAGACATAAACATTAGGGCAGTGTTAAAGAAGCACGTGAAGTCCAACTGTCCAGCAAGTCCTCAGAGCACATCGACAATTCTTAGAACTATCCCTTCACCATAGTCCACGCCCCCACCCCGGCGGTCTTCCCGGGTCGCTTTCATCCAGCCCATTATTCTCAGCCTTACTACCTGTTCTCACTCTTACTACATTTCCAAATGACTCTGGGTTTTCCTGTTTCCATTTTCATGGCCACACAGATCCTTAAAAGTACTTTTAAAACATTTCATCATCTTTCATTTCAGCTGTTTTTCTTTCCATTATTGCTGCTCTGAATCCAGCTCTCATCATCTGTCTCCTTCTGAGACTACTGTAATCACCACTGACCTGGTTTACCTCAGTATCATCAACACTTTGGTCCCCCTTTCACATAATCTAAGAGGAAGAGAGAGAGGGGGTTAGGGGAAAGGGTGGGAACCAAAAATCCTTAGCCTGGCCTTTAGAGACCAGTCACCCCACCAACCACTTCGGGACACTTCATTCCACATTCCCACACCACACAGCAGTCAAGCTATTCTGTGATGACCCTGTCAGAACTCAACACCCCTCTCTTTACAGGGGACTTCTGTGATAAGTGATTTTATACACTAAGGTTGCATTTAATACGATGTGACTTTTATCTTACACCAAGTTTCAATGCATTGCAAATGTAACCATGCCATTCCTACAGTGTCTTACTGAGTACCTATGAGTAGTTCAAATTGGGGTTACAACAATGGTGCGGGTGTTTCTGAAGTGTCAGTTCCATCCACGCTGAATATGTAAATGAATAAATGACCCCAAGAGAAAAATAACACCTGCAAGTATTTTGCACTATACTAAATGTCAGGTACTAAGCTAAAGGTTTCACAAACAGTGCTGGGATTGTTTTTGTTTAGTTGTGTTTTGTTATTCTTTGTTTTCTTTTTTTAATTAAACCCTCAAATGACCTTCCAGGTCATTTGGTATTATCATTTCCATTTTACAAATAAGGAAACTGAGGCTCAAGTTTCTAAGCTCACAGTCAAAACTCAGCAGTGCCAGACTTTTGTACTAGGACTAACACCCCAGAACCCATTCTCCCACATGGCCCACCTCTGACCCTCTCCCACTTCTCCCTCCTTTCCTCCATTCCCTTTCATGGGATAGACAGAAAGCAATGTCTTGGGGACACATGTAATGCAAGACAAAGGGGACACCAGAGATCTGCAGGCTCTTATATTTCCATGTTCAGGGTAGAGGCGGAGCCTCGGGGGACCCTCAGTGTGGGGGCTGCCTCCATAGTATCTTCTTAGAGGTCAGGTTAGGATGGGGGAAAGACCTAGGATGTCTTCCTTTCACACACAGAGTCTAACACTGGCCCAGCAGCCTGCACACGAGGGTGTAGAATCCAGCCCTAGTAGTCTAACTGTGAGCACCATCACTTCAGCAACTTGTATCCCAGGGATTAAATAAGACTCAAGGCCAATGCCACAGGAGAAGTGGGGAACCAGATGAATCCAGACCCTAAGCACGATGGGGAAAGAGACCCAGTTTATCACTTTCACAGCTTTACTTCAGTCCTTGGCGCTCTGCATGCTTTTTGGGATGTGTGTCTTGTATATTAACAGCCTTCTGGTGATTTTAGATCTAAGTGTAGGAACTGATTTAAGAAAACTTCATAATGGAGATGACATTACTACTATCATTACTGTTATTGTTGTTACTATTATTACTAACAAAACCCTAAAACGTAAGGGGGAGAATATAAAAACCGACATGTTTCAGCAGGCAAACAAGAAAAAGAAGTACTTGCATTTCATTACAGCTACCATGGCTGTGTGCTTCTCACAAGAGATTTAAAGGGAGAAGAGAGAAAGGCAAAGAGAAATATGAATGGATAGATTAGGAAACCTAACTGATATCCTAAATATCTAATCAAAAGGAACAGGCCTTGGAATATAAAGTGTAAAATTTGCTCAGAGAGAAGCAATTGAAAGCCCAAATTGAACAGTTTCAGCAATTTGAGAGAAATTTTGAAATGGCATCATGTAGGAACAAAGAACAAAGCATTTGTATCTGGCTTCCAAACAATTAAATGAAGCTGCCAATTCCTCGTGGAAGATGAGCTTTAAAGAACTGCAGTCAGGCCAGGCGAGCAGTCAAAGTCAGTCAGGATTCATTAGATGCCAAAGGAGAAGCAGCTACACATTTCCAAACAGGCGTCTCCAGCCCAGGCCAGAAGGAGCCAAGGCAGCCCAGGGCTGCCGAAGACTAAAGGGAAACCGCTCCCTTATAAAACCAACCAGCATGTACATATTGTCCAGCTTCTGAACTCATTTCCTCCCAAAGGACAGTACCAGCTCACGTGTACACAACCCCCATGGGTGTACAGAAATGAAATCAAAGAGGGGAACAAAAACTGGTTGTAGGTGGGGAAGACATGTGGCCATTTCTCACTCTGTCTACCATGCAGAGGAAGAAGGAAAATTCCTCCCCATCTGTGACATGGGAAAACTTGGGCCTGTATCACACCAGCAACACAATTTCTTCGTCAATGAGTAAGGCAAAAATCACATATATCAAAAGCAGTGTTAGAGATCCCTGAGCTCACCCAGAGTGTATGGTGGATGAGTTTAATGCACATGCCAGGAGAAGCACGGGGCCCGGAAGCCAAAGGAAAGCATGGACTTGTGTCTCCGTCAGTCATCTCCCGTCCCTAACGACACTCCTCATGGTGGGACTCCAGATGCCAAGTCCCCAACATCATTTCAATTGCTCCCTCTTCCGCTCAAGTTTTCCCAGGTCATATGATTATACTTCTGTCATTTAAAGGGCACAAAATGTAACATCATATTGTAAGTCCTTCCTCAGTACAGGGATGTCTAGAAATCAATAGGATAAAAAAGATGCGAAAGCACCATGAAGACTAGCGAATACTCTAGGTAACCGTATCCATCCGACGTGCCGTGAACTTCCTGACGGCCCAGGGAAACGCATTGTCAGTGTCTGGCACGCCGTCTCTCAGGCTTTCCGGGCATTGGATAAGTTGGACAGACAGATGGGTGGAATTATGACTCAGTTAGCTTTGACTACTGAGTCTTGCTGCAGTTATAAAGGGCACAAGATATGTTCCTAGGCCCAATCTTGTTCTCCAACAATGTTGTTGGAGAAAATGTTCCCAATGTACAAGGAGCTTTAGAAACACCCCCATGTGTGCAACTTATGGGGTACAGGCCACAGAGGAGCTAAGGAGCAACCTATAACTGGAATCATGAACAAAGGATCCACTTAGACTAAGACTAGCTTTCATATAAAAGGAAGCACTTGGGAGCTGCGATAACTCTTTAAGAGTCAGTTATTCAACTCCCTTATTTCAAGATTGAGAACACTTTAGAAGAGTTCTTGGGTGCTGAACTCGCACAGAAACTTCCACAAGAAAGGCAGCATCATCACCACAAAGACTACAGACCCAGAGGAATGCCTGGTCTGTCCTTGAACAGCGCTGCACAACACAGAATCAATTTCCTCCTGGGGAAAGGCAGTAAAACAAGCCTGGCCAACAATATTCATGCCGGAGTTATTTATTAAGCTCCATGACACTGAATGCTAGACAGATAGCTGGCCTAGAAGCATGTGAGAACACCACACACACACACACACACACACACACTGTGGCTTATCTTTCTCCCTCCTCCTCCACTTTCCACACTGCCCACAACAGAGCTTAAAAAAAAAAAAATGCCAAAAGGAGGCTGGACAAGGGAAGATGACAGCATTTTCATCTTCAGATCCTAACTCAAATATCACCTTCCCGGTGACATTTAATAGAGCATTCTATTAAATCCCCACTTTACCATTTGACATCATATGTGTGTGTGTGTGTGTGTGTGTCTGTGTGTGTTTCCCTCTCTCTTTCCTACTTAGAATGTAAGGACCATGCTTAGTGATCTCTTTTATTCAGTGCTTCATCTATGGCAGCAATTACAGAACTTAGCACATATTAGATGCTCAATAAAATATCAGTTGAAAAATGAATGAATGAAAACAGAAATCAAAGGTGGCTTCATGAAGAAAACAACAGTTGGTCTCATTTTTAAATGCTGGATGGTATGGTATTCAGGTAAAAAGATAGGCACTGCTGTGCAATAGCACCAGAGCATCACAGGTGAAGAACCAGAGTAGCACTGGTGAGAGGTTCCTTTGTCTGGAATGTAAGGTGAATAAAGAAAAAGAAAGCAAAGAAAATGCGGAAGGGAGCCCAAGATGGCAAAGTGGATGCACTGATATCATTCTGCACAAATGGGTGAAGGCTACCACCCAATCCCAGGAGGCCACTTTGTTGTCCCCAAGCTCACAAAAGCACTTGAGAATGCAGCTTAGGAAGGGGGATTTGGTTTCTGGCAGTCAATGACTATAGCACAGGTTATCAAGCTGTCCACAAGGTCAAGTGGTTCTCAGAGCCAAAACCCCACCCCTTCTTCTCTGCCTTGGCCCTGGGTTTGGGCGAGTCCAGAAAGGTCAGCCAGGCTCTCACCAGCCTGCAGGGCATCGGATTCACGCCATAAACCCCCAGGCAAAATGCACAGTGACCAAGAGGGCTTTTTATTTTCTTTTTTTGGTTACTTTATTTTTTTAATGTTTCAAAGACTGATCTGGGAAACAAGTACATTGCAAAAGGAGAAAAGTCATTAGCATGCATAAAAAATAAAGTCAGCGGAATATTGATTGTGGCAATTTAGGAAACTTGGCACAATGTACCTCTCCAATTCATAGGAAATTGAGAGAAAATATAGTCCAGATGGCATATTAAATGGAGGTAACATGGCCTTGGGATGCAGGCAGTTGCCGATGCTCACAGAGAGCCTCAGAGCAGGGCCTGCCGCCCAGGTAAGCGCTGCCAGGGCCGCCCAGCAAGCGCAAGCAGCATCACCAAGCTCTAGGGCAACTTCTTCACTTTGCTCCTGTCTCGGAGGGCAACCGTTTCTCACAGGTAATCCAGAAACATCTGAAATCCATCCACAGATTCAGCAGAAGCACTCAGTCATAGTTCTGGTGAGAAAGGTTTTGGATACTGATTTTATTTATTTCACTATCTCTATTTGGTAAGTAAAAGCAGATTGGTAAACAAATAAACTGATGGCTGCTGAAGTGCTGGGAAGGCTTGGAGGAAAACGTTTTCATCTGGAAACTGAAAGGCTGTACTTGGTTCCTGGTTTGGGGCAGCAAATACCAAGTGACCTTGGACGAATCATCTGACTTCTTAGGGCCTCAACTTCCCTTCCTGACTACAAGTCATTTCATGGTAAGTAACCTCTGAATTGATACTATAAACAATCCCACTGGGAAAAGTAGATTTTCTGAAATCAGATACAAGAGCCAGGAAAGCAAATCTTTCGTATTTCTGGATGTGCTCCGGATCCAGACCTTGTATCCAAATCCCTTTGGTTCTGCACATTAGGGTGATCATTTATTCATCTGTGTGAAGTCATTCAAACAGAAAAGGTTGAGGCCACCAGAGTCCACCTGCATTCACTGCATCCGGGTACCAGAGACCTCCCACTTAAAGGTATGAAGGAGATGCCCCCCACCTTGGTGGTCTCGAGTGACATTAGAATATCCTATATCCTTTCCCACAGCTAGCCCTAAGTCATATCAGGTTCTGTTCTGATCAGCTGTCTGGGAACAGAGAAGCCACATGGTGGCTTCTAACCTGGATCCATTTCTAGTGATGGTCCCATCCTCTTATGCTCCCACCCCCATCCATCAGCACCCAGTAAGCAATGACAACTCTGTGACAGTTGTTTCCACAGGCTGGGGTCACTAGTCAGTCAATAGACCGAGTGCAACAGAATAAAGTATAAGCATACAAGGCCCCTGCTCTTGAGGTCAAAATGCTAAATGAAAGAAGGGGGTTTGCAGTATCACATGCAACCAAGTGTAAATTCAGGAGTTTCAAGGCTATGATTTGACCACCAACATGCCGCTGAAGCTGATAAGAAAAGAAGTGGACTCACTGGATGCAGATGTGTCTGCTTAGATCTGTGCTTATGCCGCACAGGGAAGATTCCCCTTCGGTTTTGCCCAGTGCATCGACAAACAGAAAATTCCACCAGTGGGGAGCAAACTTGGTACTGAAACCATATCCTGGGTGAGGAGTTGAAGATTTAAAGAAGTCTTGAAGGTCAAGGGCACCATCTTGAAAACCTGAAAGCTCAAAAGCCCCAAAGGCTGAAGCTTATTATCCCATTGTCACCCTGCCTGTAGAATGATGGGGGTGGCAGGGAGATAGAGTCAGGTCCAATTAAAGGAAAAACTCCCAAAGCTGTCATTCAAATACAGATAATTTGCCTGTAGACAAAGTGATTCCCCAGTGACAGGGAAGCAGAGGCTGGACAATCACTGAGAGGGAGGCTGAGGTGTTAAGTCAAGATTCCTGGACAAGAGGTCAAAGCGCTGTTGAGGGTTGATTTGTGTCCTACCAAAATGATATGCTCAAGTCCTAAATCCCCAATCCCTTACATGTGAATATGATTCCACTTGGAAATAGGGTCTTTGTAGATGTTCAAGTTAAGATGAGGTCACACTGAATTTGTGTGGGCTGTAAATCCAATGGCTGGTGTCCTTTAAAGGAGATTTAGACACACACAGAAGATGGCTATGTTGAGATAGAAGTGGAAACTCAGGTAATGTAGACAAGGAAAGTCAAAGATTGCAAGCAACCACCAGCAGCTAGGAAGAGGCAAGGAAATGGTTCTTTCCAAGAACCTTCAGAGAAACAGGGCCCTGTCAGCTCCTAGATTTCATACTTCTAGTCTTCAGAACTGTCGAGATAAATTTGTTGTAAGCCACCCAATATATGATCACGCATCACTGCAGCCCTAGGAAATTAATGCATATTCCAATTTATGAGCCTGGTGACATTCTGAGAGTTGTTTTCCAAGGACCCTGAGGAAGCACTAACATTAATTCTTGAATCAGAAGGAATGTCTAGATTCTGATTTGGTTTAGTTTTGTCTTTTAAACATGTTCTCTGAGTACTTAATATGTAACAATATTACTGTTAAACCCTGAACACACAAGGCTGAAGGACATGTGATTCCTGTCTTCAATGGCTCCTGGGGATTCCCTTCCACCATAACTTAACAGCTGTCTTTGTACAGTGATGCAGCTGTAGGAAAAGACAACGGTTCTCCATGACTGTGAGTATCAGGAAAGATTTTGTGTGACTGTTACCTCAGCATTAGTCTTTAAAAGATGGGCATTTCCCCGGGAAAGAAAACAGGGAAATACTTCTTAGACATGAGACCCCATATTCAACGGTCTAAGTCCATTGGTCTAAGTCCACCAGATGTCAGTGGACGTGGGCTTAAGGAAAGAAAAAAAAGAAAAGAAAAGCCAGAGCTATGTATATGCATTTCAACTTGACAAAAATTAGTCCAGGAAGTCTCACAGGTACTCAGTTAACAGTAACTTCCATTTTTAAGAGTCCTTTTCACACCTAGTGCAGCAAGTCATTTTTATTGTTTCATTTCAGAAGGACCAGAAGGTTATAATCCTTCCCCATGCTAGTTATAGACCCACCTTGCAGTGTTATGGGGTGAGGCAGGGGCGCAGGTATGAAGACTTAAAATACTCACTGATGAGAAGTTAGACAGAAGACACATCAGACAGTCTCTCATACCCTCAACAGATTTTTAATCCATTCATTTCTCCACAATGTGGCAATATGGAAAAGGAAGAGACAGAAATGAAACTAACAGCTGCTTCTCAACAGTGGAGGAGCAGGAGAGGATGTCAGTGTGTCATACTTGACAGCTGTGAGCATTCTCAGAACATAATTACCCACCCTCTCACATAGAGAGCTTCCCCTCTTCCAGGGACCCTCTCACACATCATTGGCCTTTAGTCTTCAAGCAATCAAGAGAGCTGAGCAGTGTCAAGGAAGGCAGGAGGCCGCCAGCACTCAGGTGAGCTGCGATGGAGAGGCTGACACAAGATTGAACCTCAGTCCCCTGACCCCAGGCATTTGACTCAGCAGGAGTAAATGGAATCCACTTGAATGTTACCATTCCACTGGAAGGGCAAAGAGCGAGTCTCGCATGCCTTCAGCACACAAATAAGACATTTGGTGCTTTCGGTCCAAAGAGTCACACCTAGGCAATCTGAATTTGGGAGTGTAAAGACAAGTGGAGGGTAAAGTGGGATTTGAAATTAGAGGATGCATGTAGCTACAATGGCACTCAAAGAATAGACCTGGTCTACCAGCCCCATCCAACTCCTCCGTGGTCACTGTCCCCCTCCCCTGCCCCGCCACATCTAACTTCTATGTCCAAATAGGACTACATCTGCCTCTTCCAAAAGCATGGCCTAAATGTTGCTGAAAGCACGGACAGAGAAATCACCAAATCAGATGCTGAGAAGAAGCCTTTTCCCTTGTGCCCTGGAGCTCCCCCAGGGAGTTTAAATATCATGATATCAAACTCTCTGTTCATCTCCAGGACTCAGAATTTCTCCCAAATAAATTCTAAGGTTTTAAAAAAAAACAACAGCAACTTTAAATTTTGCTAAAATTTACATGACTAAAATTACATTGTGCAAGTAGAAGCAGGAATCACATTCTTGCTGAAAAAACTGAAAACACTAATGGCATTGTACCTTTACTTCACTAGGATTAAAAACCAAAATCAATTAGAGCAAATCTTCTGGTTCTATTTCTGATTAAGAAGGGAATTAATTCAAGGAAATTAATGAAAGCTATATTTAATTAATCTCCTCGCCTCATCCTATCCCCTTCATCCAATATGAGCATTGGAGAAGTTTCTTTTTGCTTTATCTGTCACAAAGACTCCGTGTATCTCAGCACATACATGTGCATGCACAAACACACACATGCACAAGATCCTGAATTTTATTATTTTCCAGGGCCCCAGGTTGCAAATGAATTCTAAACTCGTAATTGCCTTGCATAGCCATGAAGAGAGTACATGCTTTTGAGGCATCTGGGTGATCCCCTGAAACATACACACATATATAAAGCAATTTGTCTTCATCTCATGATGTTTATCTCATCAGATGTTCTCATCTGCAGAAAAGGGAAGCTCCCTGGTTTCCTGAGACATTGCTGAAATACCCTTTGCTACCTTGGTCTCTGACCATTGCTCACTTTGCCTCACACACCTAGAAATGGACATCAAGCCCTGTGTGAGGAAAGGCTGCAAATTTTCCTCCTCCCAGAAGAGACTGGGACCATGGAGAGAATAGAGAAAACCATTTCCCTTGCCTCTCATCTCCCTCCTTGAATGCACACATGCACACCAGATGGTGTGAAGCTGCGGGTTGGAGGGAGATGACAAACCCAGAAAATATTGAAATGCTAGGTTATGAAATGACTGCCTTGCAAATAGAAATATGCCAGTGGCCCACTAGTTAATGAGAAGAGCACTGGAGTGAAGGAACTGAAGAGGCAGTTCATACAAGCAGTGACTCCTGTGCCCATTCCTCCCCTCCCTCCTCACTCCTTCCAGGGGGGAAAGAGAGGCAACAAGCAAAAGGATTCTCTACATTTTATCCCAATAGTCTCTCTGCTGGTGACTAAGGGCTGAGTCCCAGCAGAGCTGAGCTGCCTGAGGCTGAGGCAAAGCTGACAGACAATATTCTGTCAGCATCTTATGTGCAAAGAAACAACATCACACACTTAGGCTCTCCCACTTTGGTCCCCTGGCTCACTGACACAGAGCAAAAGGAGAAGGTAGAACTTGAGTGGGTAGGGTATGGATCTTTATCTTGAGTGTTTTCACTTTATTTCTGAAAAGAAGGTTCAGAGAAATTAGGTCACTTGATGCTTCTCTCTGGTATCTCTCAGGTATTTCATGTATGAGTAGGAGGGGCTCTCTCCCCTTGAGTCTAGGGGACCTTGTGACTACTTGATCAATTAAGTATTGTGGAAGTGACAACTTACAGATTTTCACGCTCAGGCCTTAAGAAGCTAGTAGCTTCCACTTTTTTGTGGCACCTTCTCTCCGGAAATCTTGAACTTCTATGTAGGAAGTCTGACTGACGCTTAGGCTGAGCCCATGAGAAGGCCAAGCTAGTCACAGACTGGAGGTGGAGGGAAAACTGGAAGAAGTCAGGCAGAGAGATGTCCAGCTCACCCCCAGTTGAGGTATAGAAACCACAGAGCAATCACAAGCCAAGCTATCTCTTCAGACCCTTTCACAGAATTTCTCATTTATAGAATCTTCAGACATAACTTGCTATTGGGTTGTCGGAAAATTCATGACGTATTTTTCCTGTAATTCAAGTAAAAATGCATCATGACTTTACCAACAGCCTAGTATTTTAAGTCAATAGATTGTGGGATTGACTTTATGCAGCAATAATTAACTAAAACAGGGATATTAAAAAGCCCTTCTAGCGCTACCAAATCTAATTCTGTGATCTTTGTGCACCTTGATGGTCCACCAACACACCCTTCTCACTAGGCCAGCCAAATCCAGAAGTTAGTGGGGCTGGCCAGATACATGCTTATGCTGGACATTCGCTGGCTGAGTCTTCAGCATCCTTCTCCCTGTAGTACCCTGTGAAGGCTTTCATTGAGGGAAACATCCTACTCCACTCTCAGTGCCCATAAAAAGGAGGGGACTCACTGCTCCAGGTATTTCTACCTCCTCTGTCCACTGGCCTGATCATCCCTCTGATTACAGTAATTGCTCCCGAGGTGGTAACTGGCTTACCCAGAACTAATACCACAAACTGTGGCTTCCACCAGAAATACTGGACAAGAGGCAGAACTCTTCCCCGACCTCCCAACTTGAAGCAAGAAAGAGACAGTTGGAGCAAGGGAGGACAACTTCCCTGAGAATGGAGTCAATGAGGGAGAGCCAGGAAAGGAAACGACTGATGATATCTCATTGGATGCTCTTATCAAGCCAGCCCTACTCCTGGGCTGTCAGTGATTCAGGTCAATAAATTCACATTTTGCTAAAACAAGTTTAATATGGAGTTTTCTGACACTGCTGTGATGAAGTTACTAACTGACAGTAAATGAAGACAGGGTAGTCTCTGGCATCAACATCAATGAAAGAAATCATTTTAAAAGAGGGGGAAAGATATATAAGCAAAATTGTAAAACACATCAGGACTTCATTTCCTGGTCTTCAAAAATAAAAAGATTGAACTGAGCTGTGTTCAGGGAAGGAAGGATTCTAATAGCCTTAAGATTTTGTGATTGCAAGTCTTCTACACTACTCATTGCCACAATAATTGTGAAAAACTCGGGGAAACCCAGATATTGGCAGCAAGCACTGAAGAGAGCACTGAAAGCACAGTGGTGAATGATGGCGCCAATGACCAGGCTACTAACTGAAAAAATGCCCATGAAATAAAATACTACGTGATTAAGTAGGCCACAGACAAGTTGTTAAAAGAAATGTACTGTATTTAATAATGAAATTAAGGAAGAGGCATCACATGCAGGATTGGATGGTGGAGGAGTGTGACTCAGGGAATGGAACAGTCCAGACTCTGAAAGCTGGCCCAGGCTAGGTCTGACATCTCACATTCCAGTCTCACCTGTCACTAGACCAAAACCCACAGAGTACGCAGCTAATGACATGTGCCCATAGTATGTGGCTGACCCTACCTAGGCTCTTGTCACATTTGGTTTTCCTCTCTGGGCCAAAGGAGAGTGAAGCTGCCAGTTACCGAAATGTGACATTTCGCTCTGCAAATCCTCTCCCCCAGCAGCCCTTGACCTCCACTTGCACTTGGAGTGATGGCCATTTCCTCTGAAGGGAAGAATAGCTGCACCTGCTGCCATCAATAAGCCTATCCCAGGCTGCACAGGCCAAAGCAGCCAACCTGCCACTAACATGAATAATGGAAAAGACCACCGCTCTCTGGGCAGCCACCAGCACGTTCTGCAGTCTGCTGAACTGAGCTAAGAAAGGGAATCTAACAGCAGGAAACAGGGCGGCAGCAGCCTTCACATGATATTACAGGCCTGCACGGCAATTCCCAGAGGAAAATAAATTGTACAGCACTTGTACTTGGATGATGCTTGAGTAGAGCAGGGCCTGTGACTGATCAGAATGGCTACCTGAAGAAGAGAGCTAATAATCATTATCATGAAATGCACTGCACAATCAAATACTGATGATCTTGGTCCAGGACTGCTTAGGCACACAACAATCCCCACATCATAAAACCAGGGCCCTTACTCTCAGTGCATACAGGGGATCCCCCTAACATGCGCTAGGAAACCGGGGCCTGAAAACCTAATCCGTTTCCCCACTGAATACCCCTGGTCAATGGCATCCTGATTCGGTTCCTCTTGTCCCATGGGTGAGTGCGTGGAGTGGGTGCCTGGCATCATCTGGATGCTTGGGTCATGCTACTTAAAAATGCAAAGCCCTACGTATGCTGCAGAAGGCAGGTCCAAGCATAGTTTCTCATCATCGGCTCTGTTAAGGCTAAAATATGTTATTGCCAAACTTAGAACGGTCTCCTGCGGCACTGTGAACTCTAGCCTGTTCTCCTTCCAGTCCTGTAGCCTTATTAGAGACGTCTTCATTCCAGAGTCAGTGTCCAGCTTGCTCAAGCTGCGGCTGAGTAACAGTTACTGTTACTTAAGTGTGCACTTTAGATGCTACTGAAAGAATAGCTGGATGAGTGGAAGAGCACCTGGAAACTTCCCAACTTTATCATGTCACGGCACACAGTGATAATACTTGTCTGTTACTGGGGTGACGGAAAGGGGCCCTTTGCTTCTCCCCATCTAAAAGGCACCCAGTGCCCCAAGCCAAACAGCTTTTCCAGAACGAACTGAGTACAAACCTCCCTCCCACCTACACCATTCAGCCAATTTCACACTGGATATCTGAGCCTCCTGGGGGCTCTCCCTGAGATCTCCCCCCCCACACCCCGCACCCTCTCCGCTCTGCTGTCGTGACCTGAGCTTTACTCTAGGGGGCAGAGACACCGCCCAATACTTCCCTTCCCTTCCCTTCGCTTCAGCCTCAAGCATGATGCCTGCCTCATGCAGGAAGGTACTTTGAAATGTTTATTTTTAAGACATCTCCTCCCTGGGGTTCTTCAAATGAACAGGTGCTTGAGAGTTCACTGGAGACTTGCCCCCTTGTGATCGCCTAACACTGACCACACCTCTGTAAACCTGTGAAAACGCTGCTCTATGTCTCTGAATTTGTCCGGGTACCACCTGTTTTCTCCAGAGATTCTGACTAATCCAATGTTTAACGAGAAAGTAGCAACATTCTAACTACGATAGGCAAACAACATAGCACCATGTTTATTACTCAATTGTAATTTTTTCCTATTAGATCTTATTTCTACCTGTCAGCATGATACCCACCCAACAGCCCCCATGATCCCCAAATAGGAACTTCCTGAGGACTGACAGTACATGCTCCCAATTACATCCAGAGTACCTGATTGAGAAGAACTCAGGTGGATGCCTATGGGTGAGTGAGTAAATGAATGAATGAAGCAAACAATATGGTAAAATAATGGTGGATGAGAGAAGGAAAATGAATGTAAACTAAGATTACCATATGGATGCATAGAGAAAGGGAGTAAAAGAACATAAAGCTGGAAATTTGTTGTTATTATGGAAAGACTGTGGGTGGATTTTTAAATTTTAATTTTTCATTAAATTTCCAGTGTTTATGCAGCAATAGTACTTTAAAAGGAAAATATTTTGGTTTTGTGTCACCGAAATCTGGAAGGAAAATAGAAATGTAACAAATACATTTATGTTTTGTGGATATGCAAATGGAATACTAAAAGAAACTTTTTCAAGAGACAACCAAATGATTAAACATTAAAGTTGACTTTCCCTCTGTACAAAGCTATTAAAGAGTAATTAAGACTTTCCACTGTGTTAAGCAACCACTTGCCTAACAAAGTTGCCTTAATCATGGTTAAGACTGGGCAGATGGAATCAAATGAGATGCAAATGGGGCTTAGTCCCCACATGGATTCGAGGTCCTCCTCTACTGTCAGCAGCTCCTTGCAAGCAAAACAACAGCGCTACATGGATTTACTGCTACACATGTTCAGTGGTGACTAACCCAAAAACAGCAATGGAAACATTTCTAGATGATATTAGAGACACAAATAATAGACACAGATAAACCCAAAAGTAGATCTGAGACATTAAACAAGTTGTTCCACTTCTCTGGATTCCACTCCTCAAGCATATCACTTCCTTGCCAAACCCCAAGTCACTACAGTTCTGAAATTCTATACAGTTCTGACTCACTCACTACCCGTGGTGTTAGGATTCCCAATGGCAAAGGCGGGATGTCAATGTAATTTCTTGGATGTGTCCCAGGTACTGCCAACTCAACAGGTCCAATGCCAAGCTCTTTATCTCACCTTGAAATGTGCTCCCCTTGAATGTTCCTTCTCCTTTTCTGTGAATGGCTCCACCGTGCATTCATGGATTTCTGTCTCTCCTCTATCACCCGCATCAAAAACACTCATTTGATCAATTTGACCTTCTATTTATCACTTAAATTTAGCCCCTTCTCTCTAACTGTTGCTCCTACTTCAGCTCAGGCTCCCATTGTCTCTCTCCTAGGCCACTGCAACACACACCTAACTGATCTGCCTCTAGTCTTATCAATCTGTCCCCAACATGAAGCCACGATGGTCTTCGTTAAGTCACTCCCCAGCTTAGCAGACTCTGATAGCAACTGCCCTATAGATCTTGTGGATAAAGCCCTCTATTCTGAGTTGGTGCACACAGTTTTTAGTCTCCATCCCACTCCATGGCTAGCCACCTTGTGCCTCCCACAGGGGTCATGTCCTGCTGTGGCTTGTGGCCTTGGAATTCATCATGCTCTCTGGTTAGAATATTCCTCCTTTCCCTCCTTTCCTTTATCTCAGTCTCACCAGTTCCTACTACTGGTCCTGTAAGCTCCAGTTTTCCCCAAAAAATGTCCATGGACTCCAAAACTGGTTAGGTTTTCTTATGTGTTTTCATAGCTTCGAATTACTACTCAGAATTGTAATTGTCTGTTTTCTTAGTAAAACTTGAAGGCACACATCTGCTTGTTATTTATTTCCAAGATCTAGAACAGTGTATAACCACAGTAATTTTATTTTGTGGATGAATGCATGAAAAAGAAAGGAGAGGAATGGAAGATGAAAAGGCACTGAGTTTTTAAAAAGATTTTATTTATATATATAAGAACCAGGGTCCAGGCCAGAGGCAGGGGTAAGAGGATTCACCAGAGACAGGGCAAAGAGTAGAACAGGCAGATTGCCTGAAACACACTGCTGAGGGGAGCAGCAGGTGAGGCAGGAGAGGTCTGCTTCACCATGTGGGTCCGCCCCCCACCCCCTACCTGGCCGGGGATTGAAAGGACACTGCAGTGGCCACCGAAGCGCCACAGTGTGGCGCTCCACCCCTTGCACCACCAGGGAGGCCAAAAAGGCACCACCACCAAAAAGGCACTGAATTTTTTTTTTTTTAAAGATTTATTTATTTATGTACACAAGGGCTGGGGTACAGGCCAGAGTCCAGGGAGGTGAGAGGATTCACCAGAGACAGAGCGGGGAGCAGAACAGGCAGACTGACTGAAACACACTGCTGAGGGGAGCAGTGGGCGAGGCAGGAGAGGTCTGCTGCGCCATGTGGGTCCCCTCCCCGGCCAGCGGCAGGGATCGAACTCGTGCTGCAGTGGCTGCGATTTGCTTCATAGTGCGTTGCTTAACCCGCTGCGCCACCAGGGAGGGCCCAAAAGGCACTCAATTTTAAAGTAAGTTCAAGACCCTCTACTACACAGGACTCATGAGAACCACACCCAAGGAATCCACAGACACGTTGACTGGACACCTATATCTCAATTAGAAGATGAAGAGATTTTCCGGAGATAACCATATAGTCAGTCTAGATGGTTCTAAGCTCGTCTTTAAGGGGACACATAAAACTATGCCATCATTTTTTAGAAATCTAAAGTTAACCATTCAAATTATTGAAATCTGATCATCATTATGAGTGTTCAAAACCAGTTACCTTCCACCAAAGAGATTCTGTATGTACTTTTGTTACAGGGCAGGGAGAGGAGCACCCCAGAACTCTTAAACCTGCCCTCTCTGAATGTGTTTTGCTATTTGCCGCATTAAGATAAACGTATAAAACCTTTAATGGAAAGGAACTTTAATATAATTAGGGTACAATATAGAAAGGATAAAGAACATAGTTACTAAGTTAAGCATTTAAAGTTACCCATCTCCTTGAGGGTAAAAGTCCAGCCAAATAGGATTGGCCCAAAGCAAGGCCCAAAAGCCTGCCAATGTTTAAAGGACCTTTCAGTAGAGACCCATAGAAAAGGGTCATTAACAGTTAGACAAATCTGGGAGGAAAAAAGCAAAATTAAAGTCAAGATGAAAGCTGCCATGGTCAACCTCCCCACGGGTCTCTCCCCGACATCTGTTCCAGCCAGTCCAAGACCAAAAAGCAAGCGCAGTTTTTTCACATGTCCCTCTGCTCCATGTGCCTCCTCCACGTCTCCTTGCTGCTCTCCATCCTGCTTCCTTCTTCCTCCCTTCCTTCTGTGCTGTCCTCTCTGCAGAATCTTCTTTTCCTGCTTAGCTCCACCCACTTAGGGCAGAACCGAGATTCTGGAACTTCCCCCTTTCCTGGGGACCACCCTGTTACCTTTTCACAAATCTGAAACTTTCTTCACATCATTTGCACTTCTCTACTCTGAATTCTGCCCAGCTCAAATACCAACTGCTTCATAAAGGCTTCCAGGACACCATGTCAGTGACACTAGAGTTCTCTCCCTGACTCCCTCAAGACCACAGAAAGATCTTCCCATGGTCTCTGCCTGCCATCTGAACTTATTCAAATATACATTGTTTATCTGTAGTTACATGTTGTACATATATTTGATACATATATCTTTAGTTACCCATATGTTTGGTCAAAGAATTGATATCGATAGATATTGTTATTAGTAAGTAACAACAGAGTAACAGTAGGTGACTCAGAATGGGGACTGAGAGTTGAGGATTCGAGCCCATGGAATCCACACATAAGTATTCCAGATCAGTGCATATGTTTTGCACATATTTCTCTCCAGAAGTTTCCACATCTAAATCCTGATGGGCATTTTTGTTGCTAAAATTTGGAAGGGCCAAAGATACCAGCTACTGGTAATTTGGGGTTCCCAACTAAATTGTAGCCTCCCTTCACACAAACCTCTTGTTGAAAAAAGAAACATAAAAGACAGCAAGATGGTGGAGAAAGACAAGAAATAGGCAGGGACTGCCCCTTCCCAAATGTTTTTCTTCAAACAGTTCCTCCCGTTTCCCACCTTCCAAAACTCAAAATGAAGAGCATGAACTAAACAACTCCAAAAGGTTTCTTGACTCTGCTGTGTATTATCTGCTTATGAGTTCTCTTTCCCTGGGCAAATCCAGTGGCAGGACTAAGTTATTAAAAAGGTGGACACAGATGAGTAACTTTATAGACCTTTCTCCCCCTACAGAGAAAATTGGACAAGAAATAAAAAGCTTATCAATTTCTTTGGTATCAGGCCTTTGCCTATTATCTTCTACAAAAACTTATGCAGCAGCATCCTCTAGTCTAGATTGCCCTTTCATGAAAAACTAACTTTTTAAAATAGCTTTAAAAAACATCCATTAAGCTATTATTCAGCAATCAAAAATGAGAAACTAGGGACATTTATAGAAACATGGATGGAACTAGAAGGAATTATACTCAGTGAAACAAGTCAGAAGGCAAGAGAAAAATATCGGATGGCTTCACTATTAGGAGGAATATGAAAGAACAACAACAACAACAAAGAATAAGTTCAAGGAAATTATAACCAAAAGCAAACAAAAAACTCAACAGGACCAAAAAGCCAAGATAAACCAAAGGGACCGTGGTGGGGAGGGGAAAGGGGAAGGCAAAGACGGGGATGAGGGCAGAAAGAGCACAAGGGACTGAGGTGGATGGTGCATGGGTGGAATGGTGGTGGGTACTCCCTGGGGACTACAAACGATGTCAAATATAATTAATTAAATGTTTTAAAAAATCCATTAAGCAAATAAGGCTTTTCAATGTGTGCATTTATATGTACTTCCTTTTGTGGGCCTTACTGTGAAAAATGCAAATTCTTCCCTTTAGTTCCAGCCAACATGTATGCTCATCACTGGTGGCTGCTTTGTGAAGAACAGGATGACTCTCACAGCATCATTTTAACCCTCCTCCAATCTTTCCCCTCCAAAAGACAGAAAGAAGTGTTAAAGAAGCAATGGCCAAACCTTCTGCAGACCGTCCTTATCTTCTCAAAATTCACAGATTCAAAAATTCACACAGCAGTTGCATGCTAACGCTTAAGGTTAGAGCACCAAAATAAGCTGAGATTTGAGGGCTAGGAGGAAGAGCAAGAATGACTCTTTCTGTCTACAGCAGCACTTAAAAAAGAGCACATTACCAATCAACCACAAAGCACAGGTGGCTTTCTTTGAGCCAGATGCCACCAGCACAAGAACTGGCAGCATGGGCTTGAAATAAGCTCTAGCAGGGGAGCTTGAGAAGATGGAGAGGGAGGGTCCACTGATGTTCCCAGCAATAACCAAGATGACAAAGCGTTTTAGCAAAGGCAATAACCGGAACAAACCTCCATCCAGCACGAACGCCTTCCTACCATATACCTGTGTTTAGTGTTGTCTGGCGGGGAGTGTCTCTCCATATCCCTTTCTCATTGATTAGTGAGATTATACTTTTTGCTAGAAATCAAAGAGTGATTAGAGGGGTTATGCAAATAGGGGACCCCAAACCCTTCCTGCAGCAGGTTGGAAGCAGGAGGGTCAAAGAAAGGGGTATCAGTTGGAAGTGGGGGGAAAAAAATCTTTCATAATCAACTCTTTGGCAGGAGCTTTCAACTGTTCTAGAGAAATTTTTCCCAAAGCAGATAAATCTTTAGCTGATTAATGTGTACAAAAGATCTTTATTGTAGAGAATACCCAAGAGCAAGCTGGCCTTTTAAGCTTTCCCTCAGAACTGCAGAGCAGTCAGCTTCAGTGACCCACGGAAGGCCAAATTCTTCAAATGTCAAACTCCTGAAGAGGAGAGAAGGGGAGCTTACGCTCTCTCTCTCTGCTCTCCCTGCTATGTAGAATGATGACCCCAGAGTCTCCACTGCTCCTATGGTGACAGGCTACTTTACAAACAACAGAACCCACTCACAAGTTGATTTCTTCAAAAGCAGAAGCCAAGTGAAGTTGGGGGATTCAAGATGTTTACTAGGGGTCAACCCTTATTAAAGGAGGAAGCAGACTGGACAAAGGAAGCAGTGGAACAGCAAAGCAACCAAAGTTTCTGCCCAACAGGATTTTCTGGTGTCTGGTGAAGCTTTATAAACCCTGCCACCAGATGGTACTGGATGCAGGTATCTCAGGAAGGGCTCAGCCCAGCAGACCCTGACAGCTCACAGCTAGGAGAGGTGCAAGTGTTCAATTTGCTAGTTACTACTGATTTGCATCCAGACCTTGCAAAATCAACATGTTAACCTATAGATTTTGATCCATTACAGATGCAGAGGATTTCAAATTCATATAAAGAGCCCCCAAATATTATTTTATCACCCTATAGGACATTAACCAGCTTTGCATCTAACCTACCAATTTTATTTCAGTAGTATGCTGCAGTGCCTACAACTACACAGTTCCTCAAAGGCTTTTTGAACCAGCTTTATTTTCCTACCATTTCCCTCACTCATGAGTTAAATATTTCCTTGACATGTGCTCATTTTATACTTGTTAGGAGAGTCATGTTTTTAACTTAAAAAATTATACACTGAAAAGATAAGTGCAAGAAAAAAGATCTAGTTACTAGCACAGCAGGGGAGTAAAACATGCACATAAACATTTATATTTTAGGTTAGAAAGCTAAGATTGTACAGGAGATAGAAAGAGCTGCCAAGCACAGGAAATTAAAGAGATTGCTTCTTGCTTAGTTCACAGCTAGGTTTAATAGTCATCATCAAGGATATAAGCCCTTGACCATTTCCAAGAAGACAAGGGGAAAGGAAGCAATCTATTTAGCAGATACCTAGCAATACTGACGAGTACCATAGTTCAGTGCGAAGGGTCAGAACTAAAATTTCAGGCCCTGGCATTCTGTCGTAATACTAGGAGAGCTGCTTCTCTCTGAATGTCAGTTTCCAGCTCCAAAGTTTAGTCATTATTTCCCGGACTTGGAAGAGTTAATGTGCCCCTGTTCCAGCTGTTTCACTCTCCTTTAGAGGCATCTCACTGCTGAGGCTAGGCAGGAAAGTCTTTCTTTCATTTGCTTAAAAAAAAAAAAAAAAAAGTCAGTTAGTCAGTTCTATTAATGGGGTGCTGCTGCCTGAAGGCAACAATCAAATCGGGATGAAATCTCAGAGCCTCTCAGGCTTGGTCTTTTACAGTTGTCTCCTGGCATTTGAGACTCCTTGTCACAGCAAAGGGTCTGTCTGTTTATGACTCAAGACCACTTAGGTTCACAAGGACAGGAGTTCACACACATGAAAAAGCAGGTGCATGGTCTGTGGTATGGGACTGCACCTGACAAGACACCCCTTACTCTCAAAGTTCAGATCCAGTGCTGTACAATAACAACAGAATTGGAATTGCACCACATGTCCTTAGTTGCAATGGTTTCTATTCTAAATCAAGTCATTCCTTAATTTCTCCACCATGCAAACAGAGCAAATCATTCTTTGACTTTTGCACTGACCTTTCCCTTTAAGCTATCTACAACTGAAAATTAAAACTACATCAGTGCTAAGGAGTTGAGGTAAGTAGGGTACATGGGTTTGTTTCAAAACCAATAACTGTTTCATCCTAATAAAAGTCAACCAAAAAGCCAAGGGAGAGAGAGAGAGAACCATTCTCCCTTCCTTCAGTATCCACCATAACTCCCTACCACAAGAGCATCTCATTAAGTATCTGATGAATCCCTGAATAGGAGGACAAATCCATGATTCACTCACTCAGAGAGAGAAAGGGAAAGGAGTATTCCTACTTTAAAAAGGTAAAACCTGATACAAAAAGATTTAGTGTCACGTAAGAGCCAGGAAGCAATTCTTCTGCTACATCTGGCATGATTCAGACCCTTAAAGGATAATTATATATGTTTCTGGAAGATTAGAGATATTTGAGAGTTGAGATAAGAGTAATAAATATGACTAAGGGGACAAAAACTGGCTCTGTGAGGTGGGATTAGACCACAGGCAGACCTAGGGCTTGTGCGCAAGTACTGACTGTGACTACGGTGGTAAGCCCAATCTAATTTCTAACAATGAAACATTCTCCAACTGAGGAACCTTAATGCCAGACAACGTGCAGAAATAGCACATTACTTAACTCTTCATAAGATGTATTTTATCATTTTTGTCAATGGAACTTAATGTTTCTGCTCCCAACCTACGCATGTTGGTTTAAGAGTCAAACTCTATTGCCAGAAAGAACATCCATGTGAATTGTTTCAGTTTAAAGCTTATGAATAAATAGCAAATTTGTGATCTTTAACACGCTGTCTAGGGAAAATTATAATCATCAAACCACTGACCACTTTCACAGCAGGGAAAGCCAACGTGAAGGAGGGCATTCTGAGAAAATAATTCCTTTCAGAGGAAAAGGTGATAAAGCGCACACCGGTCCTCTGAGATGCCCCTTCTCAGTGGTCTTTAAACTCCTGTCTCTCTCCCATGACTCAGGGAAAGTGCTGTCTCGGGATGGGCAGGATGAAATGACCGCAAAAGCAAGGCGCAGCCTCTGTGAGCCTAAGCAGCTTTCAAGGCCATAAGGTCACAGTGGAGCTAGGACTGCGCACCCAGTGTGATACCGCCAACCCTCCTGGAAGCGTCAGAGCTATGATTCCAGTGAAAACCCTGGAATTTTTAAATGCCCCTGACCTACCGTTAACTCTTCAGAACGTCACCTGACTCGACAAAGATGAGACAGGCAGGACACAGAAGACTGCTTCCAATTGTGGCAATCCCACAACTTTTACAAATGGTAACTTTTAATTTTAGTTTTTAGGTCTTTAAGCCCACCAGGAACTCCGTCAGTGGAATCATTTTCATAGTTCTGATACATATTATCAGGTTTTTTTTTTTTTGTGACCGTCATACATTTTTGAGTAATTGAGTCTAGAAAACATTGGCACAAAAATTCAATTTTTATAAAAGAATTTCTTTTGAACTATTTCTAAACATATATAGTAAAATTCCTATGAATACTCATGTATCCATCAACCTGCTTTCGCAAAACTTGACACTTTGTCACACTTCCTTCAGTTTTATATGATAAAAAAACCCTGCAAATTGAGTATTCTATTCCACTCTGCTGTCATTTCCAGGGGTCACTGCTATCCCAAAAGGTATCATTCTCAAGCATGTTTTCACCCTTTTACCATATATGTGTAGTCATCAGTAATGTTTAGTTTTATCTTTAACATTAAATAAATGGTGTTGTGTCCATATAAATCATTCTGCAACTTGGCTATATAAACTTTGTTTTCGAGATTCAGCCATATCGGAGTTACAGCTCTCTGCTTCATTCATTCTAACTGCTGTATGGTACTCCAATTTCATTCCACTTTCCACAGCAACCTTGTGCCTGCGATGATGAAAGAGTATTTTGCCCAATTTTTAGACGCAATGACTAAAACTTAGTTCTTACTCAAGAGTCCAGGCTCTTTTTGCTCCAAAACTGATCCCTGAAAATAGAAGGGAAAATTACAAAGGCTTCACAAAAAACCCTGTTTGGCTGCAGGTTAGGCAAAGAAAAGGCACTACTCTCACCACTGTTTCTACATTCTTCACTGAACAAACAGGCCACCTACTTATGTATAGAAGATGCTGAAATGAATCCCTGATTTCTTTAAGCTAAACAACTATGTAAGAAAATAAAACATAGAATGGTTAGTTGGTGCTACTAACGAATTAATGTTAACTTTTTTGGAGGTGTGATGTTAAACACACTGTTAAGAAGGGGAAAAAGCTGCTTAATGTTTAAAGAGTTTCAGCTTTGCAAGGTCAAAAGCGTTGTCATGCTTCATTGCACAAAAATGTGAATGTACTTAATGAATACCATTGAACTGTGCACTTAAAAATGATGAAGACAGTAAATTTTATGTTGTATTTTACTACAATTTTTTTAAAAAGGGGTAAACTGTATGTCTAGGATTTGCTTTAAAATAATCCAGGTTGGAGTGGGGAATTATTGGTGGAACAAATTTAGGTGATTGACAGGTGATAGGTAAATGGATTTTTGTTCAACTAGTCTCCCCACTTTTGTGTTTGAAATTCTCCAAATTCAACTCTTGAATAAGGGTTTAGGCCAACCAAATACAAATTCATTTTATTAACAAGTTGTTTTGCTTTTAAGTGAAAATAAAAAGGAAGCATGCTTTTCAAACACTAAAGATCTTGAGACCTGCTTCACCTGTTGTGGTTCCGGGAAGGACAGTGTTTCTCATAACTGCAGATGACTTACCTGGGGACCTTGTTAAAACGCTGTTTCTGTTCAGCAGGATCAAGGTAGGGCCTGAAATTGTGCATTTCTAACAAGCTCCTGGCAATGCTGTAGTCCATGGGCCATGCATTGAGTAGCAAGGCATAAGGGACTTATAGACAGCCAGCAAGTATCTGCACAGGCCCAGGTCAGCAAAGCTTTATTTAGATTTGCTTCTCTGGGGACTAGAAGGGCATCAACACTGCCGTCTGTTCTGGGTGCAACCCACCCCTGTGTACCTGGGGTGAGGCCTCAGTATTCAATTAGTGGTCATCACCAAAAGGCAGAACCCTACAAAAACAGAAGACTCCTAACAATCGGGTTCACTTTTTAAGGCCAGTCTTGTACATCTAAAGAAATCATGGAAAATTTACTGTCCTGATAGATTTAGAAGTCAAAGTTCAGAGTCTCAGCAAGACTTGGGAATCACTGACACATCACAAGAAGGTTAAAAGAGCACAGTATCTTGGAAATACTAGTAAAGTCCATCCGTTAATAAAATAAAATTCACTTAAGCATACAAGATCTGGAACTATAAATTCTCTAAAAAACCCCAGAAAGAATTTGTACCAAATAAAAAGTATTGTCCAGGGAATGCCATTAGCTCCTCTAATGTCCAATGGTCATCATCAGGTCTTCTGCCCACTGTCACCACTCAATGACAGATGCCCAGAGGCAGAGCCTGCCTGGACCCCTTCTCTGAGCAGTACTGCGTGATCACAGGTCCCATTTGTTGAGAGCTTGCTAAGTGCTGCATAAGTGCTGAGCAGCTTATATAAACTTTTTCACTTAAAATGCTTTATTTCACTCATCGTCTTTTGAAATCGAATTAGAAACTTGTAAATCTACCCATCCCCTCCCCCCCACAAACAAAGATTTTTTTCCTGTGTCTTCCTTGACTCCTGACCATTCACACAGACATGGCAGGGACACACCCCAGGGTGGAGGGAACAGAAGAAACCACACAAGTCCAGCCTTTAACCACACATAGTCCAATGATAAAGTCGCTGCAGAAAAATTAAAACATATTTTAATTACTCAACACACACACCATACTTTATAAATTCCATTCAAAGCAGATATAGGAAATTCTTCTAATGAAAGTATTTTCAAGCTAGGCCTGGAGCTACATGTATTTAAAATATTTGAGAAAAATATATGAACTAAGGCACCAAAGCATGTCTGAACTGAGACCAGTGAGTAGCTTGGAATGGCTGGAATGCAGAGACCCAATCTGCTGGGACTCCAGAAGAAGAAAATTCAATGAATTTCTATCAGAAATAAAGGAACATAGATGATTTTTCCTAGTGTTTACAATGCCACAGACTGAAATCGTGATTTGAGTGACTCTTGAAAATTCAAAACAGCTGACAGATAAGAATTTCTACTTGTCCTTAAAGGAAGACTGGGTTTTAGAGTATAGAAGACTTAATTTTTAATGCTGATGGGGCACTGTGTCAAAGGTAAGTCTGAGCTTCCTGCACAATCTCTAGGTATTGAAAAAGTCTGATGCAATTCATTCTGTAAGCAATGAGCAAAAGGAAAGCCTTACCTATAAAGTCAATAGCGGGCAACCATGCCTCTTCCTTGACTTCACAGGTACAAACTCATAAATTCTGAAAGCCAAGAAGTCAAGTGATTGCACTATCTTGTAAACACCCTGTGAAACAAGTGCATTTCAGCAAAAAAAAAAAAAAAAAATGATCTATGCTGTGAAAATATGGTATAAAGTCCTATGGGCCACCCCTCACCCTTCATGGCATTGTGGATACTGATATAGAAAGCAAGGGCCTCTCACAAGTCTCTAAATATCAGATCCAAGCAGTGCAAAGGGGAGGAGGAGATGGAATAACTATTTTCAAATATTAATAAAAATTCAAAGAAGAATTTGAGTAGGGGAAACTATTGGTGACAAGATTTATCAAAATCTAAAGTTGTTGTATTTTTAGAGGTCATTTTCATTATTTCTTAACAGTTTATCTCAAAGGAAAAGAACATTATCTCGGGGAGGCTAAAACCAAAAACATATTTTTTAATAGAACACAAAACATGAATCATTCTCTGACATGTATGAAGTTCTTCTGGAAGCTTCCTATATTTATCTCTAGTAGGTAGGCAAGATCTTGCCTTGGTATGCCTAAACTGACTATCTTAGCTCACTCTCCAAAAAAGTCAACTCAATCTTGGTTGTAATAAATACACATCTCCGGGCCTCCCTGGTGGTGCAAGGGTTAGTTAAGTCTCAGCACTGTGAAGCTATTGATAGCCACTGCAACTGAGTTCCATCCCTGGCCAGGAAGTTCACCCACATGGTGCAGCAGACCTCTCTTGCCTCACCCGCTGCTCCCCTCAGCAGTGTGTTTCAGTCGATCTGCCTGTTCTGCTCTCCACTCTGTCTCTCGTAAATCCTCTCACACACACGCACTCTCGCCTCCACCTCTGGCCTACACCCTCTTGTATGCATAAATAAATGAATCTTTTAAAATAAATAAATAAATACACATCACTTCCTTCACCTCCTCACACCACACTCACCACAGGCAGCTCTACCTCCAAAGCTGGTACCTTGGATCATTCCTATCTCTCCTCTTCTCCTCCAAATCACTGGAGACTAAGAACTTCCAAAAGAGAATGAAGCTACAGAAATTTCCTCTCCAAAACAGTGATGGTTGCCATTCTTCTCAGATATCTACTATGTCAGGCATTGCACTAAGGGTGTTTTATACATAATTTGAACCTCAGAAACATAAAATGAATTGGCATGAGATTCAAGGAAGTTACGACTCATGCCAAGAGTTAGGTAGGAAAACACAAAGCCGGGATTCACACCAAGGACTGTCCAATTCCAAAGTCCTTGTTCTTTGTTCTTTCCCCACCTCTACAAGCATTAGTAAACGCAAGTGTTGCGTGTGACTGCTGACAGGGGCCCTTAGAGACCTAACGTCTTACTCTCAACAGTTTTTATGGACAGGTCCAGCATTCCACCTCTCGCCTCTGCCTAATCATTAACCGAGGACAAGCTCTGTACAGGGAGGGGAGGGGAGCACATCAGAGTAGTTCTTAGATGAGTTTGTTCCCATCCATTTTGTGTCTCACATACAGTTGGAGCTTTGTGGTCTTCCGGACCTGTCTGCTGGACAACCTGCCCATCGTCAGTTCCCTTCATCCAAGAACAGATCATCATCCCTCAACCTATGAGAAAGTCTTCAAAGTCTGCTAAACTAAAAGTTGCTAACCGCTCAATATATGCTGACACTCAGCTTGATGTTTTATGTGCATTAGTTTAGCAAAGTCTCAAAAATCCCCATGATGATTTATTTATTCACATATCTACCATAAATACTGGATACCTTTTCCATGCCAGGCAGTCACATTTATAGATATATGCACATACATATAATATATATATCATATAATACATATTTCCATAGTTTATATTATATAATATGGAAAGTTCTGGGAGGTTAGGTGGCATGTTGAGCCAAATATGAATTAGCAGAGAATAAAGACTCAAAAAGTTCATGGTAAGCTTGACAAAAGATGATTAGATTTTGAAAACATCTCTCATAAATCATTGTCTCAACATTAAATAATACACAAAATATCTTCTCATACATTATCTCATTTAACTCATCAAATCCACAACTTGTTTTAAAGAAAATATTGTTTTTCCATTTTATGAAATGCTGGCATGCAATAAAAGTAATTTTATTAAGGATACATCTAGGTATGTCACCTTTTAACTTCTGATGAGTCACAGACCTTCAAGTAGAGGGACGGAGGCCTTCTTCCCGTGTATGTGCTGGCAAAGACCAAGCCTCAATAAACACCAGCTACATTTATGGTTGCAGAGGTGGCGGGAAGTCCTTCCAAAGTAAAATGTGATCAGTGAGAAAAGCAAAGCAAAGCTATGAACCTAGGTCAAAGCTTCAGAAAATGATGTTCTAACAGTTTAATCTGATTTCAGGCATATTAGTCAATCTATCTGCACTTTGTTTGGTTAGTAGGTTGGGAAAAAGCAAAACAACTTATCTCATAGAATTAGGGGTGAAAGCACTTTGTACACTAAAATGTGTCAAACCATAAACAAACAATCGTGAGCACAAATAGGAAACACGTGCATGGAGACCACACTGAGCACAGCAGAGCTCTCTGCTGACACTTCAGGAACTGAGCTAAAGAGCAACCCCCACTGCTCATTCTCTGTAAGTTCCACCATCAGCTTCCAAAATGTCTTCACACCCAAAGGCTGGCTGGGGCCCACATCCACCAGTGACTGGGGATTCGGAGAGCCCCCATTCTATAGATGAAGATTTAAAAATGGGCCTTAAGCTAAAGGGCATCCACATGTATCATCCTGCCCACCTGTAGCAGAACATAAATAGGAGGGAGAAGAACTTAGAAAATATTATCAATTAATGCTATGACATGAAAACAATAAATAACAGTGCTTAAAATGCATATATTTTTCCAAACTATCCTAATCTCATGCTAAATACTCTGACTACTGGGTGTAAAGTTCTTGACTTTTCCATTAAAATTACAAAGTATGGGCCTCCTTGGTGCAGCGAGTTGAGCACTGCACTGTGAAGCATTTGCAGCACCGCACTGAGAGTTCGATGTCTGGCCAGGGAAAAACGGCACAACAGACCTCTCCTGCCTCGCCGCTGCTCCCCTCAGCAGTGTATTTCAGAAGTTGATCTGCCTGTTCTGCTCCCCACTCTGCCTGTTCTCATCCCCCACACCGCTGGTCTGTGCCCCAACTCTTGTGTGCAAAAATAAAATATCTTAAAAAAATAATTTACAAAGTACAACATACAAAGAATTTTTTAAAAACGTACTGAATCTTTTTAAAAATTTTTTTTTATATGGCCAGTATCCGCAGACTGAGGGCTGATGTTATAGCAATTGAAAAGAGACAGCAGCTTGATAATTACCTTAATGTTTCTAATAGGGTTACAAACATAATGGGCATACAATTATGTGGGGAGGGGGTTGTATCGGACACCTCTGAGTCTTTGAAATTGTATTACTTAGAACCTTGGCAAATGAGCAGTATTTAAAGAAGATTAAGATGAATTTCCCATTTGGTGTCCTATTTAATTTGCACAAAATTATTTGGCTGTCACCTTCTGTGTAAGCTGCTAAAGACCTTTTAGGTGTTTTGCACTGTGCAGTCACAGTCCACTGAGCAGGCAGCCCTAACTTCTGCACCACTAACAGCAGCAGGCCGGCTACCAGGCCCTAACAGAGGCCAAGACTCCCTGGAGTTTAATGAGCCACAGGAGGGGATCTGGGCTTCCTCATGTGCTGTGTGACAGGATGCCAGGACTTCCTCAAATGAAAACAGAAACTTCTCCCCAGACAGTCCCTTGAAACATAAATAACTACCCCGACCAACCACTACAGCAAATCTCAACATCTAACCCACACATTCCTAAGTACAGCTATTTGATCAATGTTTTGACGGCAATAAGAAAAATGCCTCTACTTATGGAATCCTAAAATCATGGACTGAAAGCAAAGCCCATTTTCCTCACTTTATAGAGGGGAGAGTGAGAGGGGAAGTGACTTCCTGGAGATGACGAAATTAGAAATAGAGCAAGATCTCAACTATCCATTAAATTGAGATAATGCTCCATTTTCTGAAATACCTGGGAAACATCCCCAACAACACAGCCTTGTGGTAGCCTTCACCAATGGCCTCGTAGGGCCCAGCCTAGGCAATTACCATGCCTGGGTTATCTCCCCAGAGCTGAGTTTTGAGTAAGGTATGGCCTCCCCCAATTTTTGTGTCCAGCTCTCCCCCAAACCCCCTGAAGATAACTACAGGGCCTTTTTCATCTTGCATCTCTACACATCCTGCATCTCTCATCACAGCAGAGATACAGCAGGTAACTAGAGCAACAAACTCAAGAACATTTAAGAATTGCCAGTACTTTGTACTCTTTTTGCCCATAACCCATAATGTAGAAACTCAGGGTATTCTTATTTGTTTTCCCCTAACAAAGGTATCAGACTTCTGTTCCTGAAAAGCAGAGATGAAGGCTCCACCCCCTGAATCCCTTAAGAGGCTCTCTTCTCTTCCCCACCCAGCACCCCAACCTTCACCTCCCTTCTCAGCCACAGGAACATACATTCTGACTAGGAAAGTGTCCCTGGTAAGGCGGCTTTCTCTCAAATGAAAGACTCCCTTTTCTCTCTTTCTCATCCAACCATAACACAAAAAGTTAACATTGGTAAGAAATCTCCTTTTTGCCTCACTTTTCAGAACAATTCCCAAGCTCTTCTTGATTCCAAGATTCTTGGCATCTAACTCATCAGTTTCAAGTTCACCAACTCTCTCTATGTGGAGGTGAAGGCAACTGAGTGATAGGTAGCGGGGTCAGGACCTACAAGGGAATTGCTCCATGGTCCTCACTTTTCAAGGGACCTGGAAAAGCAGAAATCACTTTTTGATACCTTTACTCATTTTACCAACAGGTGCCTAACCTTCAGCACCACCCTATATTTTCACCTGGTATAATCTTAAACTCTCTGAGTCCTTTACTTTTTTCTCCCACAGGAATATATATCCCAATCATTGCCAAGGTAGGTCTCCCCTACGTTAGTGCCATATTTTCTAAGTAAAAAATATTGGTTTAAGCATCAGATTTAAAATCTCCACTTTATTTTAATTACTTTCATTTAAACAAGCAAGAGACTTTCAGTCCATTCAGCTGATCCCTCTGGGGTGGGAGAACTCTTTCCTCTCCCAAAGGTCCACCGGGCTGGGTTTGCAGCCCAGCGACTGGGTAGATTTTCTGCTTAGCCCACACTTCCTGAGATGTCTGGGAAACTACTAAAAGACATGAGAAATTCCTTTAAATTTCCTCAAAAATCTAGCTTTTCCTTACAAGATTTTAAAAATTACTGTGAGTGTCATTCTACCTACTTGGAAAAACGTTGAACCAAATGTTTGCACAAAGAATCACACCGTACCCTTCTTTGGACATCTCTATGCCATCCCTCTGTTCATAGGCTGACCCATAAATCCCAAGGCAAAAAAGAGGACTTTCAGCAAAAACATGGAAAGGCAATTTCATGTAATGTGTTGCTCACTGAATACACATGCGTCCTCTCATTGAATTCTTAAAAAACCTTATAAAGTTGGCATTCCTTTCCAAAATATTAAGAGGAAACATACCGCTGTTTCATTAACAAAGAACAGGCTCAGAAAGGAGTTAGCCCAAGGTATCAGGGCTCTCAGGTAACAGAGCCAGGGGCCTGACTCCAAAGTCCACTTCTCTCTTCCACTCTCCCACCTGCCTATGCAATCGCCCATTCTAGGAGACCACAGCACGCTTGTTTCCTCTTTGTGGCAGATACCTCCTTTCTAGATCCAGCAAGACAAAGGCACAGCATTGTTCCTCTCCAACACTGATATTTAATGAAAAAGCACCAAATTTGCCACAAGGACACACTTGCTACAAACCCAACCCTCCAGTTAGCCCAGTATTCTTCGGGCATCTTACATATATTAACAGAACTTCAATGAACTAGTTACTGAGGTGCCTCAGTTCACAACAACGCAGCTACAACTCTTTGATATTTGGAGTTCGGTTTTGGGGTGTCTCTGCAGGAGCTTGTGTATAGCTGTAGGACCCCTGGAGGGGACAGAGGATGGAGATTTAAAGGAGTAGAACAGGGCCTCCCTGGTGGCGCAGTGGGTTAAGCAACGCATTATGAAGCAAACCGCAGCCACTGCAGCACGAGTTCGATCCCTGCTGCCACCCGGGAGGGGACGCACATGGTGCAGCAGACCTCTCCTGCTGTGCCCGCTGCTCTCCTCAGCAGTGTACTTCCGTTGATCTGCCTGTTCTGCTCCCTGGTCTGTCTGTGGTGAATCCTCTCACCCCCCCCACACATCTGGCCTGTACCCCAGTGCTTGTATGCACAAATAAATAAATCTTTAAAAAAAAAAAAAGGAGTAGAACATCTGCAGACATGACAGGGGTAAGAAATGGTGGGGGAGAGAAAGCAAGGGAGAGCCAATACTCTGTTCTCATTATTTCTGAAATGAATGACAAGGTGCAACAATAAATGATAAATGCCTCTGAGAGAGAGAGAGGCAGCAGACAAGGAATGAGAAGATGGGGGAGTTAATAACACACTTGTCCTGTTATAATAAACAATTTCCCTTCAATAGATCAAACAACTCTGTGAAGTCCAGGAGATATTTACTATAAACTGGTGAGAGATGACAAAGTGGAGGCCTGACAGGTCACCTAGTCTCTTCCAGGTTTCCAAGCTAGTCAGCAGCAGGTTCCCCAGGTCCCTGACTGCAGGCCCAGGACTGCTCCTGCTCACAAGCCTCTGCGGAGATGGACAGAGAGTGAGTGACCTTGCTCACTTAGGGGCTAAGTCACTAAGCTTCTAGCTCCCATTCTACCTACACAGCAATAGAGATACAGGAGGATTGTGACAAAGGAAAGAGCTACTGGTTAGTGCCAGGTGATTATGACTGCATAGGAAATAAGGTCAAGTACTTCTAAATTTTTAACTTGCAAAACTGGTTTGGGGAAAAATCTGTCAACTTTTAAATGTGTGCTCTGAAGTTTGGAAAACCCCAGGATGGTTACCTCAAACACATATACAAGGGGAAACCAAGACCAGGTAACCAGTTCTACACCTAATGGAAGTGTAAAATGCAGGGTCAGGCTGGCTCTTAAGCGGCCACGGGAAGTTGACTGATTGGTGCTATATATCCATATGCCCACCAAGCATTAGCACTGCTTCTCATGTACACACACTGCTTTCAAATACATAGGTGCTATTATAATAAAATTCAAACTCATAGGGTTAACTAAGTTCATAGTAGTTTTCTATGATTATTCATTTGCCCCCATCCCTACCATGAACAGTCAAAATATAACCCCTACCATTTAGCCCATATAATTATTTTGTTTAAAAAAAAAAAAAACCCTATTTAAAAAAGGTTGGAAACAGTTGGACTAGGTCATTTCTAAAGCTCAAAATTTATAATTCCATGATTGAATGCTACAAAAAGGCAGCAGACCTATCAAGTAAAAAATGTGCCATAAACACACCAAGGTATCTCCTTAAAACTCAGTCCACACATGGCCATCTCCGTACCTATGGCAAACTGTGTACCTACCGTCAACTGCTCAAATTCAGAGCAAAAGCTAAATAGCAAAAGATAGCAGCAATACTTATGTAACCCCGAACATTTAGTGAATAATCATGTTCCAGGCAGGTTAAAAGACAAAAACAGACACTTGATACACTATTACTAAACTTCTGTGGCAGTGGGAAATACCAGACAGCAACCACCAGACATGTAAATCCATAACAGATCAGTGCAACTAAGGAGACTGTGAAGCTAAATGCCAGGTTTAGAGTCTGACCTGAAAGAAGGGATGATCTGATTAAGCTGAAATGTTGTGGGTAAGCAGAAGTTACAGGGGTGCGGGGGGGGGGGGGGTGTGGTACTGGGANGGGGGGGGGGGGGGGGGGGGGGGTGTGGTACTGGGAGCGGGGCATTCCTACAGAGGGCTGGATGGGCAGGCGTGTGATATGTCTAAAGAACTGGAAAGCCAATGTGGTTGAAACCAAGAGAATGAAGGTAGCTGAGGTTTGAGAAGAAGCTTAAAAGGCCATAAGAGAGATTGAGGCCTCATCAAATTTAGAACATTGGTGTTTTAACTTAAAGAAAGGCTACAATGTGGGTACAGCACCCGGTGCCCAACTCATAGCAGGGAAACAGATATTTGGTAAAACCAAAGTGGTGGCAGGAGATGAAGTTAAAGATGAGACATGGGCTGGGCATCCAAAGGCCTTATAAAATATCCTGAGGATTCTGATCTTTATGTGAAGAATAATGGTCTATCCCTAAAGGTTCGGGAATATTTAAAAGATGATATAGCATGACAAATTTAAGAGATGCAAGACTGGGAGCAAAAACCCTGTGAGACTACTGCAGCTACGGCAGTGGTCTGGACTGGGGGGTGGGGGGAGCTGGGGGCAACAGTGGGGATGGAGAGAAGAAATGGAGTCTAAGAAAACAGACAGGCTAGGTAATTGCCTTTAGCTCTGGAGCAGAAAGCTGAGAGGGAGCTCAAGGATGAATGCCAAGCTCTTGTCTAGGGGCTCTGGTGAATGGTGGTATGGCCAGATTTGGAATACAGACAAACTGAACACTGTGATTTGCAGCACCTTTGGGTCATCCAAGGGCACTTGTCAAAAAGACAAGTAAGAGGTGAGGCCTGGGGCACAGACTTGGGAGGCAGACACACAGAAGGAAGATGGAGCTGTTGCGATACAGAGTAGAGAAAGTGTGACAGGAGGAGCAGCAATCAGCAGGGGTTTGGCAAAGTCCATCCAGTAAGTAGAGACTGAAAAAGGGGAGAAGATAGGGGGTAAGTTGCCATGGAAACCATAGGGGGGGAGTTTAGGAGAGAGATCAGTCAGAAGAGGAATGACATCACCAATGCCACACTTTGTTTTCTTTGTTTTGATTTGGTTTCTCTTTGAGGACACTGGTTGTTATCTGTACTTTATTATTTTTTTGTCAATTGTTCATGTCTTTCTAGGCCTTGTATCAACAACAGGAAGTTTTGGCCCCTCTTCTATTCTTACAGCTTTCTAGAGAGAGCTTACTGCACAGAGGTTCTCCAAGATCTCTATTGGAGGAATGTATGGAGAACATATTTGTGAATCTTTAGGGGAAAAGTCAGTAATGAAGGAAAAATTGCAAGAGAAAGGGGCAGGAAAAATCTTCAGGGCAGAGGGTGAAAAGGCAAATGGATGGGAGAGAGGAACAGGGGTTGACTGGTCTTGAATGATACAAAGATACTCACAAGGATCATTTCCCATCAACCGTCTTACCCAAGAAACAGATTATAAACTTCTCTTCCATGAGTTTTAACACTATCCTTATGGGTTGACCAAGCTTCCATTCCCACTGAGTTTCTTTTGCAGGAAAACCACAAGTAAGTAGTTTGGAAATGAGGTTTCTTGGAGGATTCTAATTCCAACCTTCAGTAATAGGAAAATTAAAATCAAGAATTTATTTCAACCCAACAACTGATTTTGTAGCAAGATGCCGAAGTGCTTCAGCTTCAAGTCTTTAAAGCCAATCAATGTATAAACATCTGCCAGTACGAAGCAAGGAAAATGAACAACGTTTTTTTAACAAGTAATTATTCACTTTTGAAAAGTAGTCACAGCACTAAAGAGGAAGATTCCTTAGTTCACATAAACCCAATTCAATTTATAAATTTTGATTTCAAAATAAATTTCTTATGCTACATTTGGCATCTACATTTCATGGCAAAAAGATCCGCTCCTGCTCCTCCCCACAATGACAGACATTAACTATGTCCTAGTTAAAGATTCTAAATCTGGAATGAAACCCACTGGGTAGGGAAGGGATGGAAGAGAGGGAGGAAAAACCCTGAATGTTCACAGACTGCCCTGATTTACTTAGCATCAAGGGCCTGGTTAACCTTTATACAGTCTCAACTCAATGACTTACCTGGGGGATACCTTCTTACTATCAAAATGAGGAAACTGTGGGTGAGACAAGATTTCTTTTTTTTTTTTTAAGATTTAATTATTTATGCAGACAAGAGCTGGAGTACAAGCACGAGTTGTGGAAGGTGAGAGGATTCACCAGAGACAGAGTGGGGAGCAGAACAGGCAGATCGGCTGAAACACACTGCTGAGGGGATCAGCAGGCAAGGCAGGAGAGGTCTGCTGTGCCATGTGGGTCCCCTCCCTGGCCGGGGATCGAACTCGTGCTGCTGTGCAGCAGATGCTTCACAGCATGGCACTCAACCCGCTGCGCCACCAGGGACGCCGAGACAAGATTTCAAAGGACTTTTCAATAAACATAAGCCACAAACATCACAAAAAGTTTGTCCTGAATGCTGTCAAGGAAAACCAAATGAGGGAATGTAAGGACTGACCAGGAGCCAGAAGCATCGTATTAACAACTGGCCGCAGGACCATGAAACCTGTTCTCCACTCACTATTCCTGCACGTGCATCTGCCCCCTGGGAGTTTGGCACCATCTCATGTCTGCCTGCCAGCAGCCCAGACAGCTTGGCATCACGATGGCACTCAGGCTTTGGAAACGTGTGAGGGAAGGGTTTGGATTACAAAGGTTAGAATCCTGCCTCTGACCTCAGTCGAGCAAGTGACCCAACTACGCCACTAGCATGAAGAGGTTGGACAAACTGACCCCAGAAGAGCCCCATGGGTTTAACTCCTCTTTAATCTTTGAAGCCTACTACAGTTCTCCAAGTCTTTCTTCTAAGGCTCTGTGTGCTGGGGTCTGCAGCGGAGGGAAAGGTGCTAGGTCTTCTTCGGGACCAAAGGAGCTCGCAAGCCCATGGAGCTTCAGCGCCTCCCAAGGCAGGCTGGCCCCAGACTCCTGCCAGCCCGTCTTATCATAGACACAGACTGCTCTAAGATGAAAATATTCACCTTGATACTCAAAGCTGTGGAAACAGTACTTGGATGAGACAAGAACACATCTCACAGGAAAGTAGCCAGAGAGAAGAAACAAGGGACAATGAAAAGATAAAAGTCAACATGATGGACTAGAAATATGCTGTGGCCACAATGTTACTTAGGATCCTTCCTTTCACTTCAATTGCTGGAATTTCAAACTACAAGGCAGCTTTAGCAAGGCAATTGTTCCCTACCTTGGGGCACAACCCTCTTAAAGTGACGACCCTTTCCTATAAGCCCAGGCAGCCCCTCCCTTGGCAGCAAAAGGTACCGAGTGGATGTCTCCGGTGCGAACATCTTTCTCAGGAAGTAGCCACTGCCAGACATTTACCAAAGTTCCACTCTGCCCAAAAGTAAAATTAGTGTCAATGATCACTAAGAATGATCAAGCCTCCTTTCCTTTCTAGATCTCAGTTTCTACTTCTGGAAAACAAGGGAGAGAAGAACTCAGACACCGCATTTCCAAGTTTTCTAGCAGTATTAAAATTGTGGGAGTCCATCAATAATTTTCATTATGCAGAAGAAAGGGACATTTTATTTAATGAGGTAAAAGGTTCATAACGATTTGCTGTTTTCTGCCTGAGGATAGACTTCTTGGGTTCAAAACCCCACTCTACTTCTGGCTCTGTGACTTTGCTCAAATTACTTAACCTCTCTGTGCTTTGGATGTCGCATCAGTAAGCACAGTACCTTCCTCATAGGGCTATTGCTGAGGTTAATCTGGGTACTACACAAAGTACAGAACTCTTAGAACTGCATCTCGACCATGGTAAACATTATTTTATTGTAGTTATTTTCAAAGTTACATAGTTTTTCTATTGAAAAGGGAAGTTTATTTCAGACACAGTATACTAGAAGTAACACTAATGCCAACACACACACCCCAGGCAGGGAGGAAACGTGGGTTCCAGTCATGATTCTGACCCAAAAACTCTGTTTGCCTATGGAGAATACTGCCCTGCTCCTCGTTTTAGTTCCCTGAGCGGGCAGCTCAGCAGTTTCCCTCAATGTAGCTCAGAGATACAAACCAGAGTGTTCTTGACCTACAGTTTCATATTGTGTTCCTTTAATCATTGACTTTATTCTCAATATTTAAAATCTGGAGATTTCACATAAAAATCCAGACTCAGTGGGCAACTCCAATCATCCAAGGCTGCCCAAGCCTGGCCCCACAGCGCTGGTGGTTAAAGTGTGGGCCCTGGACCAGCAGCAGCTGCACTTGGAAACGCATTAGAAATGCAAATTCTCAGGGCTGGATACCAACCCTAGGAGGTTAGAAGCGCTGAGATTGGGCCAGGAGATCTGCATTTTAGCAAGCAGGAAGCTGAAGCACAGGAAAGTTGGAGGTACATAGTGGTGGGGATCAACTGGCAGGCCTGAGGAGTGGCGAGCCACTTCAGACGGCAGAGGGGAGAGGAGACCTCCCTCACAGTGCACCCGACTCCCCAGCATCCCCGTCTCTGACACCAAGCAATAGTGGCACTTACTGAGCTGCCCACCACACTCATTTTCCTTCCCACCCAGTCCCTGGTGGACCCTGGTGGTCCGCTCTAGAGGGACCATCTCCTCTCCCAACAGGGTGAGGAGCCCCTCAGGCACTGTAGCCAGGACTGTGTTGTTCCAAATCAGCTGTGTGCCAGCAGGCTGTGCACACCAAGGGCACAGTTGAAAGAACAAACTGTTGCGTTTCCTTTATTAATCACAACACCATCCACACAAGCAGCTGCTATTAAGAACAGCTGCGCCTGCTAAAAGGGTGATCTTGAAGCAGCCCAGAAAAGTGCTTACAAGTTGAATACCAACAACAGGCACATGCAGACGCCAGTCGGTGGACTTGGTTCTTCTAACTGATCCTTGATGCCTCTCAGGGGCCAGAAATTCTTCTTCCATTCCCTGGGCTGGGTGCCACAGGGCAGGGCAGGTGGTAGGGAAAGGGAGAATGTTTTTAGAATGTTAACAAACTATAAAGAATTGAGTACTGTAGGTCAAAGGCTAGAATCTGACCCCCATCAACCATTTAGGGACCCAGAGTGAGTTCTTTTTTTGACCATGCTTTGTTAAAACAGAGACAATAGTAACACCTATACACAGGGCTGTAGCAAGGAGTGAGTCAAAATGAGATTATGCAACTGGACATAATAGATAAGACTTTATTTTTATTATCATCCCACAAAAACCAGTTTGTCTCATAAATCATCTGATACAGGACTGATAGGTTTTAGTCTGAGGCTATCAGAGGTGAAATCGGAACCACAAGGCTACAAAGGGGCTTTTGAGTGCAGATAATCCAGCCTTTCTCTACACTAGTACAGGGTAGTCTCTCCAATAGATGCTGAGTGACTGTAAGAATTAAAGAATGAATGCTTAATGCCATTCTATATACATTGTAGAAATGCAAATATGGTTAGAAGAAACAAAAAAACGAATCAAGACTTTAAACAACTCCCACTACTGACTTGACATAACTCACAAATAGTAATCATGTCTTTTTGTGTGAAGGAAAAAAATATAAAAAACAAACACTGAACAACAGGTCCCATGCCAGCTTTATTCACGGCAGCACTGTTCCCAGCTACCTGTCTCATTATCTTCTGCAGAGGGAATTCATGAAAAGGCACTTAAGAGGAGGAACGAAAAGCAGAGAGCTGTTTCCTAGAGACAGGACTTCACATAATGGCATAATTATGAACTGTCCTTAAAGAGATCACTCAGACAGCAAGTCCAACCCTGGTCACTGTAAACAGTTAGGCTCCAGAACCAGTTGGGTGAGTCCTCACAGGGGGAATGCATACCTACAGGGCACTTACCTATACCCATTGTACTCTCACGCTGCTACACGCCCTCAGCTTAGAAAGGAGAGCAGTCCAAAGAGGAAGGAAGCTGTCGCCATTGCCTGGTCTGGGAATACAGGCTTTGTAGGCACAAATTCAAGATCCTGGTTTACTCCTGTTCTAGAACTTACTCTATTACCTACAACTACGTCACATCATTACCAGAGTCTCAGTATCCCAGTCTGTCAATGGGGGCTGTGAGTTCCTACTCAGCCTTTTTCAAAAGCCTGTCCAAAGGACAATCCTATATCATACCAGATGTGAAGATGTCTTGTAGTCTGTTAAACACTAAAGAAAAGTGAGTTAAAATTATTGCTAATTAACAGTAGTAATTTGTAATAACAATTTGTAATAAGGAACTCTACAATTTGGATTCCAGAGTAAATATCCAAACTCTTTGTGGTTGACTGGAAAGCAGATGGAACAGCTATATAGAAAAGATGAGTTATTCTTCTGAACATTCAGCTCTAAGAGGCCCATGAGTGCCCTAGGAAAGAAGGGAGAAAAGGCGGAAGTTACAAGAGGACATTCCCACAAGCTCATGGTCAACAAGCCACAGCAATTAACTTGCATATTTCTTAAGGCAATTAACTTGCATATTCTTTAAGACTTTGTCTGTAAAAATGTTATTCTTAGAATCCTGAAAACACCTGATGACCTCTCTCTGCTACATATGGAAATCAGATCTGACTCCAGAAAAGATGAAATTGCATAGCTTAATGGAAGAGGAAAATCATAAAGAAAATGTTAGAAAGTATGAGTTGCTTAAGTAGAGGCTGACATAAGAAGCTTCACAAGGTAGAGCTCTTTTAAAAGAATCAAGTCACCGAACACTCTAGAAGCATCTGCAGCTATTCACATGACCTCAGCAGCAAAGATAAATAAGCTAAGAATTCTTTAACCTACAGCATGTGGGGGTTAGGACTATAAAATGAGACTAGGTGTTAGGAGGACACAGAAGAAAGGTAAATTTTTTCTCCTTGGAGAGAGAGGAAAGATTCCAAAGTCACATGGCATTTCAGCAGCTGGGCTAGAAAAACAAAGCAGTGATGGGGGTTCTCAATCCCATCTTCAAAGCTGAGAATCGGCCATCTCTGTGACACAGATCATTCTGACAAGCTGGAAAGCCTCACCGGCTGCTCCCCTCAGCAGTGTGTTTCAGTCGGTCTGCCCGACTGCTCTCCACTCTGTCTCAGGTGGGTCCTCTCACCCCCCACACCTCTGGCCTGTACCCCAGCTCTTATGTGCATAAATAAATAAGATATTTTTAAAAAAAGAAAAACATTCAGTTCATCTAGGCAGATGAACTCTCTACCAAAAACAATAGTCTATTTACATGAATAGAATAAAATTACACAGAATTTCAAAGAAAGTCACTATTTAGATACAAAATGCACGTAAACAAATACGTGAGAGTACATGATTCTTTATTAATGCATTAAATAAAATCTAGCAGCAAGTCTAATAACATACCATAGTAATCAAGTACAATCAATGAATTTGAATTTTTTAGATATCAGCAACTATAATGTGAAATGCATATATCTGATTTTTTATTGGTGACAAAATTTAAAATCATAGGTACCACTAATACCACTATGGTTTGTTTCTTGCTTTAATAACCTTTAACTGAAAGGCTAGAGGTTAGTAAACCTCTAAGAGTTAATAAAAATAAAGATATATTTTTCCCCAGTGAAGTTTACAGACTCTGCTTCCAGAGCCCAGGTTAAGAAATCCTGATAGAGAATATAGTCTAAGCAAAGGAAGAAAGCGAAGAATCTGGGTGGTATTACGTCACCATGTAGAACATGCAGAGACAGGAGTCTGCATTGCAAAGAAGGTAAGACTCTCCAGAGTGGCCAAAGTCAAGCTCTGTCACCCAAAATTATTAAATCACAGAATGTGTTCCAAGTTCCAGCATGGTGCCCTTTGGAATAAAAGGCAATGCATAATAGAAACTTGGAGAACATCATACCTTGGGTTTCAGTTTGTAGCTCCCTTTAAAAAATATAGCAGATAACAACATACTGATAATTCTTAAAAATCAAACTTAGTCAATATGATCCCTTGTCTATTAAACTGCATACATGTAAGTATGAGTGGGTATGAGCTTGTCTAGGTGCCTAGGAGAAACGAAGAAAATAGTGATTATAATAGTGATTACAATTTTGGAGTGATTTTGCTTTCTTTGTTTTTTCTCTAGTTGGAGAAGAGGCAAACAAACAAACAAAAAACGCCCAATAGAGGTTAGAGATGTGTTGAGGTTAACATCTATATCACAGAATGCAAAAACAAGCTCATACTAGATATTGCTAGATTCAGAAATGAAAGCACCCGCATGCACACGAGGAAGGCATTATTAGTCCCAGCTTATGTATTCAGAAACTGAGACTCAGAATGGTGAAGTAACTTGCCTAGTCACAGAGCAAGGAAATGGAAAAGTTGGGCCTCGAATCTTGATCTTCTACCATTCTTAAGGGCAGAATAGGATCACTGTTAAAAGCAAGAGTCTGGGGGCCTCCCTGGTGGTGCAGCGGGTTGAGCTCCTCGTTATGAAGCAGCCACAGCACAGCAAGGGAAGTTCAATCCCCAGCCAGGGAGGGTACCCACCCACATGGCGCAGCAGACCTCACCTGCCTCGCCCACTGCTCCCCTCACCCTCAGCAGTATATTTTGGTTGATCTGCCTGTTCTCTCCCCTTCTGTCTCTGGTGAATCCTCTCACCTCCCGGTGCCTCTGACCTGTACCCCAGCTCTTGTATGCATAAATAAATAAATTTTTAAAAAGGCAAGGGTTCTGCATCACTTTGATCTTGGCTAAGTCCCAGGTATGTCACTTACTTGCTTGTAAACTTGGTAAATTTTTGAATATTTCCAATCGTAGGGCCCCTCATAGTTGTTTGCCTCAAAGAGGTATGATGAGGAGTAAATGATAAAAAGTCTTATTACAACCTCTGACACAGGAAAACACTAATCATGTCAATCACCATGCCACCCAGCCTCTGTGGGAGGCCCAGTGGAAGGACTCCAGTCCTGGAAGCCAGCAGACATGCCTGCTCATTATGCTCAGCGGCCCAATTCTCGTCTCAGAAGCCAACTGGAATCGGGCTTACTGTACATCAAAGCAGGACTATGGGATGAGGAACATACGATATCAGCCCCAAACCCTGGACGTCAGACCCAACCCAGCAAAACATCAGCCCCAACACAACAGCCAGTTTCGGAATTCCTAGCACTTCTGACTCAATACGTCTGAAATGGGAGCAGAGATTCCAAATTATTAAAAAGCTTTAGGAGAATATAAAGTACTAACAGTCAGTGATATGTTCTCAATTTGATATGAGAGAATATAATATTCCTGTGACTACAGAAGGGACCCAGTCTAATTGTGAGTAGTGACTCATCCCATGGGTGGCCCCACAATGCATCAGGAAAGGTCAAGGATGGATGGCTCAAGGATGTCTCTGTCCAGGAGAAAAGGCAGTGACTGCTGGCGACCAGGAAGAACTGAAACCAACCCAAACTAGTAGCAAGACAAATGTTCAAAGGGACCTCCCTGCCTGAGACACGTAATGATTTCAGAGCTGGAACAGACTTCAAAGTTAGTCTTGTGTGTTATACAGATATAACACATTAATGAGTAGAACTCGAAGGAACTTGCCAAGACTTGGAGACCCACAAAGCAATGACTCACAATAAACTTCCTCAATAAATATCGCTTGATGAAGTCATTACGAGAAACATGGCAAACACTGGAAAGCCCGGCTTCCGAAAGAGCTGCTTTAAAGAGGCAGAACGCGTCTCAACGTGGCAGGCCCACAGCACCCAGGAGCAGCACACTACAAGTTTAGACTGCAGAGTGGCCACGTGGTATTTGAGTCTGAAAAAAGACAAGTCAGCAAATTACTCCCCTAGAGTTGGACGTAAAGGAGAAGAGGGAGGGCTCTCCCAAGACACATGAACTTCTCAGAGATGTTCACCATTGCATGCCTCGGACCCTCCACACTTCCTGCAGACAGTAAAACAGCCAGTAAATATTTGCTGAGTGCATGAACATAAAATGAGAGATAAAGACCGTCAGACAGGAAAAATTATTTCTGCTCCTACACAAGCAGGCAACCAGGTAGTGAATTTCCGGGAAGTGGGGCCTTTTGGTGTTTAATCCAAGGGCTTTGGAAACTGATTGCTAGTACAGTGGAGGAACATGAACTTTGAGTAAGACATTACAGGTTCAAAAACAAAACCTGTACAATGGGTGTAAGTATTTGACCTCTTTGACCCTCTTTGTTTCTCAAAGAGAATACCCATCTTATACTTTTTCATGTATCTAATGCTATATTATTCATCTAATACTTTATCACCAATGTAGGTATGATGTATTTATTCTTACAAAGTTCTTGGAAGAAAATGACATGAACTAATGGATCTATGCAGCTAGCAAGCGCAACGGTCAGTACCCAGGATAAGCATCACAAATGGCAATGTATGTTGGAATCAATCATGCCCTCTATGGTCAGAGCCTATATTCTTCTAGGCTGCCTCTAATCATACTCCACAATCCTTTTGGAAACCAAGCTGCAGAAATAATTCCACTGTGTTCATTCACTAGATGGTCTAGTAACGCCCATTTCTTTCAATAAACAATAAAGTCCTTTTCATGTACAAAGTAACTTCACATCCACACATAATTCTGAAACTGTTACTGTTAACTCTGTCTAGCAGGTGAAAAAACTAAGACCACCCAACCAGCACAAGGCAGACTGGAACACAAGGACAGATTTCAATAGCTCATGGCTTACTCAACCATAAATTCAAATGAGTGAACTTATTATGGAGTAAAGATTATGACTCACACTGCTCCAGAAATCACCACAGGTGCTATCTGAATTAGACTAGTACTTATACCTGAAATCAGAAACAAAACCTAGAACGAGGCAATAATTTTTCTTTAAACAAAGTCCTTCTTCTGAATTAAAAACTATTAAAACCTATTTTAATAGTTTGTAAAAGACGAACATGTCTTAGATTCGGATTGCTTAAGTGTTAATAACATCTATTATTAGCCAGAGGAATCTGAATGGTTCTTAGCTCCACCAAATTTCACTGTCTTCATCTGTGTAATGGGAAAGCAACACCTCCCTATTCAGCTATGACTGTGCGAAGCCCCTGGCATGGAGAAGGCAATCTATAAACGAGAGCCACGCTACTAACAACGCCAGGTTGCAGACCAGGTGTGGGGTAAGCACTGTCTTGTCTCGTTTCTGGCCGCTCTAGCTTTTGCATACCCGGCTATTCTGGATCAATTCAGTGGGGACACAACCAGTCTCCATTCGACCTCACCAGGGAATGAAGATAACAAAAGAACTGGCAGAGACATTATGCAAATAGCAAATATTATTAAAACATTAATGAACTCTGGCAATTTCCTTGAATTTTGATAAATGGTGTTTATTATGCACTGCCAGCCTCTCACACAATCTGGGCTCTCAAATATTAACTAGATAATAACAGCAATCATTCTAAAAGACCAAGGTATAGAGAAATAAGAAATGAATCCAGATGACTCCAGCTAACACCTGCCTCCAAAGAATCAATCTCTGGACAAGCAGAGAATGTCAGGATAGGTGACAGAGACCACTGAGACCCTAGTGACCCCCCAGTTTCTGAAGATCATCCCCACAGTCTGTGTAGAACCTTGCTCTGATAGGACAGGGGAGTTCCTTGGTGCTACCAGGTTACTAATTATGACAACTCTCCACCTTGGCTTCACACTTCTGAGTAAAGTTGTGTCCAAAGTAGACAAAGGGGTCTGAGAAGTTGGGGGACTTTATTCCAAACTAACAACTTTATATGGACAGGAAGTGGCTGTGCCATCCCCTGCAGTGTCCCCCCCCCATTCCATGTTGAAAACAGCTTCATTAAAGAGGCTTGCACTAAATTTCTCTGCATTTCATTCTGTGTAAGTGCATAGTGTTTTTTAAGCAACTGACAATCCTCGGGTACAGCTTAGACAGAGGCTGAACAAAGCCAAGGGAACTCACCCTCCACAATTCCTCCAAATAGGAGTCTGGTGTCACCCCAAAGACACCTTAACAAGCTGAGGGTCACTAAGACACCTCATTTGCATATTCATGAAAGACTCAAGGCTGTGGCCAGTGAAATAAAGTGCACAAAAGATTTTGTTTTTTAAGCCAAGTGAAAATCTGCCTTAGAAAAAAGTAAATCCACATGGGGACCCTTGCTGTCACCAAGCCTTCACTCGTCTAGAGCAGCCAGCACCTCATTAAAGAAAAGCAAGGACACACAAATGAATGCGGCACCACACACAGGCAAGCTCATTTCACCATCTGCCTTCTAGTGTCCAGAGGGGCAAAAAGCTTAAATGACACTCTCCTGAATTTTCTCTCCTGCAGGTAGGAAAAAAAAAAAATTCCCAGGGGATAAGAAACACTCTCTTGCAAGGTCAATATGCTAGAAAGGACTAAGAGAGAATTTAGTTTATCATCAACACAATGCCACTCAGCACATTAAGCACTTGTAAATTAAGTACCCAGTTATACTTTACCCATCATATCTGAATAAAGGCTTTGCTAATTCAGTGCATCAGTTCTGGGTTTAGAATAGAGTTCCCAGTGAGCTGCCCAATTCAATTTACTCCTCCTTTTTCCCTCCCATTTTTAGTGAACCATCACCTTTCCTAATGCATTCATTACGCAGGGCAGGAGATGTCCAAACTGATAGAAAGTGGCAGACTTATATTATTTATCTCAAACAGAAAGGCCATGATTGAGCAACTTAAATAACTAAGCACATTCTCTGCATGTCCCCACCTTCCTGATAATCACCTTGCAGATTTTCGGAGCCAGAATCTTTGTAAAGTTGTAAGTTTCACTCTAGAAGCTCACTCCCATCAGGTTAGAGAGTTATTTTAAATACACACACACACACACACACATTTAATTCGCCTAAAAAATCGAATGGTAAAGAGCTTTTCAATCACATATCAAGGATACATTTGGGGAGTATGGAGCAAAAGGTAAAAACCAATCCCAAGTTTTAACATGTTTCACCCAACTTCCCGGAGCAAACTCATGTTCCATTTGTATTACCCTTCACTTGGACTGTGGAGAGGATAGTCGTACCCTGGGATAACCCGCAACAAAAGACGGCTGGCTGAATCTCAAGTAAGGGGCAGGGGGAAGGCGAAAGAGAACTTTCTCTGTGGTTATTTTTTTTTTTCCAGTTAAATTTTCCACTGCTGGGAAAACTGGCCCAGGATGCATTTGTAGAGCGCAGAGATGCACGCGTTAGAGCAGCGCTACACCGAGTCTCGGTTCTGCGGCACGTTAACTGCCAGGCCAGCACCGTGTGCCAGTCGGGTTCCACCGGCGGAGCCAAAGGCTAAGTGGGGGGCTCCCGGCAGCGGACACTCACGCAGTTCAGAAGCGATAGAGTAACCTGAACGACAGGACACCTGAAACGCGGTTAAGTCTCCCAGGCGGGGCTCAGAGGTTTCCCTTTACACACCAACCAACAACCGTTTGAAGCTCGGCGGGTGCCTGCTGGGGGCGGAGGGGCTGGCATTATCCTAATGCCGACGTTTCCTGGGGTCGGGAACTCCGGAGCGTCTCTGGGTCAGCCCAAGGACAAGCCACCAAGAAGAAAGGGGCAGGCGTCCTTCGGGATCAGAGCTCTGAAAGGGTTTTTGGGGCTGGGGATTCCCAGATGCACCCGAATCCCGTAGAAGCACCGGACATGCTCCCGACGGCTTCAAAGGGAAGTGGATTTGCAAATCAAAGTTGCAGGAACTCGGGGCGCCAGCCTACTCGGGCGGGTTACTAAGGAACACCCGGCAAGTTTGGCCACGGGGGCTCGGCGTGACCGCGCCGCGCCCCAAGGCTAGAGGAGCAGCCTGTCGCTCGGGCGCCGAGCCGCCTCCGCCCGGAGCCCCGGAGAGGACCCGAGGCCGCGTGGGGGGCGCAGGTCCCAGCTCGCAGCCGGAGCCCTTCGCGGACAGGCGCGCCGGCTCTCACCTGGACCGCGTCGCTCAGGGGCTCCTCGGCGACAGGGACACTCTTAGCCGCGAGCACGTCACCTGCCTCCCAGCCCCGGCCGGCGCAAAACTCACGAAGAGCCGGGGCCAGCCGGGGGCGAGCGGTCGGAGCAGGCCGGCGGCGCAGGGTAGAGCAGGGGTGAGGGGGCGGCGCAGCTTTCGGCTGAGAAAGAAGGGAGAGGGCACCGGGACGCGTCCACCGCAAGCATCCGAGCCTGCTCACGAAAACCCAGGAGGCTCGGAAGGGCGCGAGGGGATGGGTTCTTCGCCCCTCTCGCCATCACACCCCCTCTCCTTACCCAGCATGGAGAAGATGAAGTCCTTGGCCGTGTGAATCTCCAGCGCTCTCTGGTCATCGTAGTCCCGCTGCTCGTGCTTCGTGAACTCTTGGATGAGTCTGTTCAGCTCCTCCGCTCGCGCTCCCGACCTGAAGTCCAGCTCCGGGAGCGCGGGCTTGCTGCTGCAGCCCAGGGAGGCCGCCTTGCCGGCGGTGGGAGCCGCCATCTTCATGCGAGACGCGCCGAGCAGCAGCCCCGCCCGGCGCCCAGCGCGCCCCCGGCCTCCCCCGGCCTCCCCCGGCCTCCCCCGCCGGCTCCCGGCTCCGGCCCCGGCCGCGCGCGCGGGTCTAGGCGGGCGGGCGGGCGGGTCTAGGCGGGCGGCCCCAGCTCTAGGAGCTCCCGGCGCCCGGGATCGGAGGAGCTGGGCTGCAGCGAGGGTGCGTGTGTGGCCCCAGCACCTCGCCCGACGCCCCGCGCCGGCCGCACCGCGCAGGTCCCTGCGCTCCTCTGGACCGCGCTGGCAGCGGCGACAGCGGCCGTAGCCCGCGCGAGCCGCCCCCGGACAAGGGAAGGGAGGTGGAAGCAACGTGGAATTCACCGGCCCGGGATCAACAAGCTGCCGGCTCGGAGGCGCGCGGCAGCACCAGCGTCCCTTAAAGGGACAGCGCGCCCAGCGGCAAGAAACAAACCGGCGGCGGAGGTCCGCGCCCGGGCACTCGCGCGTCGGTGCTCCGGAGGCGTTCGCGGTGTGGACGCGTTCTCTCTGTCTCCGCCCCCCTCGGGCCGGGCGTGCCAAGCTCTGTCGAGGAGAAGGGGTCTCCCTCTGTCTGCTTCTTAAGGGCGGTGTCCTGGGCTAGGACGGCTCCGCAGGCGTGTATCTTTCCCAAGAACTCCAGTGCCTTTCGAGCGTAAAGGAACCTGCTTAAGGAGCATGAAAATCTGTCTCTACCATTTTCGCATATTGCCAAACGACAGGATTAAGCTTACCAAAAATGAGTGTCCACCCGCCCCGCACAAACACTCCTATGAACCACAAATTATCCCCATCTTTGCCCTAGGTAATTTTCCTCTATAACAGCCTATTCAACTTAACTTATAATGAGTTAACGAGGTCCAGCCTTCTCTAGTACAAAGAAAAGAAAAATAAAGTGTAGGTGTGGGTGTGGGGAAGGGAATTAGTTGCCCCAGGTTCCAATAAATGTTGAGTTATGAGGTGAAAATTCTTTCATTCAATACAATTTGAGCACTCACTATTTACAAGGCAGAATGCCAGAATCTGGGGGAATGTGATAAGCCAAAGGACATGGTCCCTTCTAAGTGATGGTCCTTTAGACAAAATAGGATTTCAGAGGTGTTTTTACTGTTTATGAGGGCTTGACTGAAACATTTAGAAGGGCTATTGGTTCTTAGAAACAAAAGTCCTAACTCTACAAATTTCCTTTCTTCTCTATCCCACAGTCCATGATTTAGATAGAACCTCTTTCATGTTCTTACCTGGGTCCTCATGGCCAAGAATGTAAACTATTTCAGTAAACTTGGAAAGTAATCCAGGTTCTGCCTCCCTTTCTCTATAAAATGGAGATAAAAACTATTCCTTTCCCCTAGACTATTTTGAGGACTACATGAGGTAAAGTGGGTTGTGTTCTAAGTGTGAGGTCTTACATAATAAGAACATAATTAATATTACCTGCTACCATTGTTGTTGTAAATATAATTCTTTCCCTTTTCCAATCTGTTTTCCACATTGTTGCCACGGTGATCTTTACAAAACATAGATCTGACTGTTGACATGCTCCTGGAATTTTCTCCTTATTCCCTTCCCAATATTAAACCATGCCAAATCCTACCTTTTTCTGAAAGCCTTCCCGAAGAATGTCCCCCAAAGTGGTACAAAGAACCTTCATTTTGCCCTTTTAAAAAAATTTGACACTGATTGCATTTTACCTTGCTTTATCATGGTTAATGCAAGTTTCAAACTACAAGATCCTTTAGAATAAAAATTACATCCATACTTCCAAAATATAAGCAATGATGTAAACCAATGGTATGTTAATAAATTTTTTAAAGATTTATTTTATTTATTTTTACATACAATACCTAGGGTGTAGGCCAGAGGTGTGGAGGGTGAGAGGATTCACCAGAGACTAAGTGGGGAGCAGAACAGGCAGATCCATTGAAATACACTGCTGAGGGGAGCAGCCAGCAAGATAGGAGAGGTCAGCTCCTGGCCAGGAATCAAACTTGTGTTTCAGTGGCTGCTGATAGCTTGACAGTGCTGAGACTTAACCAAATGAGCCACCAGAGAGGCCTTGCAACAAAAATTTTAAGCAAAAACACACCAGAACTTTAATATGAAAATATTTAGGTAAGCCCTTGTAAATAGCACTTCTACAGAGTCATAGAACCATCCTAAGTACTCTTCAACTGACGAATAGATTTTAAAATTGGGGGCTATATATTTAGTGGAATACTATACAACTCTGAAAAATAATGAACGAACATGCTGGAACTCAAAGTAGTTATATTAAGTGAATAATTCTGCGGAATAAAATAATAAAAAATGCATAGGCAAAATACAGTAGGAATAAATTTGGTGGTTGCCTGAGAGAAAAGGGAGATGAAAAGAGGGAGGTAGAGAGAGAACCAGGTAGTTGGCACAGGTAGTCTGAAGAAGGGTAAGTGGAATACGTGTACATATGGAAGAGTAAAATTATAACCCCAAAATTTAAATTTAGGAATAAAAGACATCAGGAGTAAAAAAGTATTGCATTTCATTCATCTTTGTATTTCCCACAACTTTAGCCCTGGATGCAAGTTGTCAAAGTTTATTTAATCAATTAATGAGTGAAGCACTTTGGTAGTATCAGTTAATTTCTTTACTTGGTTTACTTCTCTTGGAAACAAACTTTCTCACCACTCAGTATCGAACAGAAGGATGTATGTCCAGATAAATGTTGATGGACTGATGAGGTAACTACTTGAAATCTTCAGCTTTTGCAGTTCCGCTATGCTGCCCTAACTTCTCAGTGAGAGGGTGTTACCATTTCCTGGGCAGCAGAATAAGCTGTGCAAGAGCTTGGAACTCTAGCACAAATTGATTCACTCCCACCTGCCAATGCTTCTCACATGATCAATGATAGGCCTCTATGAGACAGCAGGCTAGGGCACAGTCTTCACATGGATCAGTAATATCCTAGTTCATCCATGTAAATAATAATCTCCAACCTATTTAACACAGTTTGAAATAAGTCCAGCAAAAAGTCATTTTTTTTTTAATTTTCAAAAGCATAATAAGCCCCCTCCCTTGTTTTTCCTCTTATTGTGATACTTGTATGTACAGGGAGAAACAGTAGTTAGCAGGAAATTATTCTAACTGTGCTTTAGGAGTGGGTCTTGGATATTTTGAATGAGTGAATCAATAAATGGTGTCTAGGTTCTATATTAGCTGTTCTGCTTTCCATCAACCATATCAGAATTCTATTAATTATTGACCTTCAAAGACTTTTATATATTAGGGATTTCTTCAACAGTCAACTAAATACCTTTTATATGTTCTTATAGAACTCTGATAAAATGGTGTTTTATTGAATCTTTTTGAAGTGGCAAAATAGGGAAAGAAGATCAGGAACCATAATTTCATGAATTAGTCTCTTGTGAGATGTTTTAACCTTGGGGCCCGCTGACCTCCTCAAGGGCAAGTGCCATATCTACTTAGCATCATTGTAATCACTACATTTAATACAACTCCTGAAATATCTTATGACCTTAATTAATATGCTTGAATAAATGAAAAAATTCCAGATAAGTCACAAAGTCCAGGAATTCAGTCCTTAAATATGTTTTGCTACAATTAAATACCTCAGTGTCATCCATCTATGGTTTCCTAGCTCAGAGTTGTGGTAAATATAGATGTTTCTGCTTGAGCTTAATTAAATGCTTCTAAATTCATGCCTTTCCCTCCCCTCCACAGCCCGCCCCCCCAAAAAAAGGTTACATGACCTAAGAGATGGAAAGGTGATGGAAAGAGATGTTAAACAAAAGAGAAAATAACTATTTGAAGATATTAAAGAATGTAACAAAAGTGTGTATATCTAAAGTTTTGACAAGTCACTCAGGAAAGATCAGTGGTGTCTGCCATCTAAATAAGCACTAGGTAGGTCATTCCCTTACTTGCTCCTGCAGCATCAAACAGATCAGAGAAACTCCCTACACAAACTCTCGTCCCACTTAGGAAGAACTCTGCCCTTCTACTTTCCCACTCCCAAATTTTATTAATGTGTGACAGCAGTCTTCTTCTTGCTTCCCTGGAGCTGTTTGTTTTTAAATACAGCTCTGAAGTTCTGTGGAAAACTCTCAGCCATGAATAACTGGGCTGTGTAGAGCATGTATTAAAAATAGCAAACTCCACAACCACATGATGGATTAACAAAATATAATTTTAAGCAAAGATTCTCTTGTCCGACAGAGATTTAAATAGAAGCCTAGGCCACACGATCTGGCCCTTTGGGGCAGTCAGATTTTCAATAAAAGTCTAGCAAATGGGAATGACGTGAGATTCTTATTATTTCAAAATGTATGCAAAATAAAGAGATTCTGACATCACAGACATGTGGAATGTTGACAGTAGAAGGGACTTGAAGGGTAATCCCATCCGCCACTTCACTTTGGAGCTAGGAGTCCTGAGACACAGAGGGGGACATATTTCCCTAAAGAACAGAGAGTTGCTATTTCTATTTTTCATGTTAAGTTCAAATTTAGTAAATATTTATTGCCTTCAGAGCACCAGAGCAGGCATGGAAAATAACATGAAATTTGGCCAGAATCACAGTGAAATAAAATGGAGATTGGCTCTTAGGCAAAACGCACTTACTGCTCTTGAAAGTGAAGTCTCTATATTCCTCACATGAATGAAACCATACAGTGTCTGTCTTTCCCCATCTGACTTGTTTCACAAAGTCACTCTAGATTCACTCTAGGCTCATCCATTGCAAATGGCAAGATTTTATTTTATTTTTTTTTTAATAGCTGGGCTGTATGCCACTGTGAATATACATTACCAAAAGGGAAACGCAGAACGAAGGGGTCAATTATGGGCTTGAGGATGGAACTGGACTGCTGGTGTTGAATTTGATGTAGCACATGCACATGTTGATTTTCAGTGCTACACACCTGGAACATAAATATTATGATAAAGCAATGTTACTTCAGTAAAAATAAAAGTTAAAGAAAACCAAGTTAAATCTCAAGAAATCAAAAATTGCTGACATGTGGAATGACTGTTTGTTTGTTTGTTTGTTTGTTTCCCACCAGTAGGAGGATAATCAGCACTAGAATAGAATTATATATTTTTTAAGTTATATATTTTTTAAATTATATATTTTTAACCCTCTTTAAGAGGGCAATTTTTCTTTGGGTGATATTTTTCCATGGAAATTTGAGGTCCTCATGACAAGGAATAACCCTCTTGATTTTATCTATTCTGTTCCAATAAGGGGAGGCCCCAGTTGAAGTCCACCCTCTGGTGCATTTATGTGGGTCACATGGCCTCTTTCCACCCTCTCTCCCACATCTGTGCCCTAAAATAGCCCGAGGACTTGGGTGACCCAGTAGAGGAGAAACTGCACCAACATAAGTCTTTCTACCCCAATCTGTCCCTTTTATTCTTCATTTCTGCTGTCTTCAGGGGAGTCAAATCTATACAGATAGAAAGAAGAAAATTGACTCTAGGGATGGAAGTAACAATATCTGATAACAATCATTAACAATTTTCATTCCTTACAATGATAAAGCACTTTACAATTCAATAAATCACTTATCACCCATTCCTGTCTATCAAGACTATGGTGATCATTCCCATTTTAAGGCTAAGAAACTGAAGTTCAGAGAGATGGTGATTTTTGTGAGGTCATAGCTCTGTATTTCAATATCATTTCCTGTAAATGGACTTTTGCTGAATCTCTTCTACCCCACACACCCAAATCTAGGTTGTATAGACTTTTACAGACTATACTACTTTTTAATTGTATCATTGCTCTTTCTCACACTGCATTGTAGTTGCCTGATAATTTGTCTCATTCACAGAAATGTTTCACCATTAATGGACAGAGGCTGCGGCTGTCTTGGTCACAGATCTATCTCCAGTGCCGATCACTGGGTCTGGCACATGTTAGGCAGTCAATACATGTCTGATAAATGAAGGCGTGACTGGATGAACAGGAGCCTGGCTCAGGCCCCAAGCTCAGATCTTTTGACTCATGACCCATATTTTTCCCAACCAACCTCACTGACTTGTTGTTAGTAACCATTGAGCATCCAGAAAAAAATCAACAATTTCATGCATCTTAAAAGGTTTTCTTATCACCCAGCATTATACATGCACAGTCTCAATCCAAAGACAGATTCAAGTTCCATAAGGGCAAGCAAATCTCACTACTCTAAAATCTGAACTCAGGTCATTTGCTCAATAAACTTTATGACAAGATAACTTAAAATATTAAATTTCAATTTCAATTCTTCCCTGGCAAGACCTAGTATACTTGATCTCTATATGTTAGGCAAGGTTTGTTTGCCTAACAAATCTCATGCAAATGTCTTGACTTTATCAACTGTTCTGGGAATTGCAGGGCTCCTCCCTGTTTTACCAATCCCTGCTATTGCTCCACCCTTTTCTAGCTCTTGACTTTGTCAAAAACCTGGACTCTAGGCACGCACATCAATTCCTAACCTGCCTTGTAGGGTTCTGGGTCATATGCCAGGGTGACAGTGAAGACGAGAATGTTTGGTTGGTTTGGCTGAAGGAAATTAAATAAAGGACTGTTGTGGGGGAAAATGAATTTATATTTTTTATGAATGACAATAGAGGACAGAGCCGGGAGAGATGAGCGGCAGTTACAGAATAGTGTCTTCAGTTCAGGATACAGCACTTTTTAACAATCAGAGACTCAGGCAGGCTAGGCTGCCTTATGAAGTCATACAGTCTGCATCACAGGAGGTGTTCAATGCCGGGTTACCCATCTGTCAGGGCTCCACTGACAGGAGCACCTCAGTTTGTAAGGAGCTTAGCCTATGACCTCTGAGGTGCATTTCAGCTCTGGGAAGCTACAGCTCTGTCATTCTTTTTCAGTCCATGTAATGACTGAGAACTGGTTTCACACAAGGATCTACCTCACAAGAATTGTGCCCTGCACTCTAAACATAAGGTGATTGTATCCATTTTCACATATGCGCCCAAGAGCAGGATGCTGTCCTTTCTTTTTCTAGCTTATGTGTGTATATTACATTGTTTCTGGCTTTCCTACGGTCCTGTTCTGGCAGACTTACTCATTCCACCTCATAAAATGAAGTTCTGTGGTGTCGACATGTCCCATAGGCATCGCATTCGTCCCACATCCAAATTAGCGTTCAGAGAAACTCTGTGGGGGAGAAAGATATTTCCTTTAACACAATTATCTGTGCACTTATTTTATAATGATAGAAACTGGCTATCTGAGCAAGCCTAGACAATTAGGAAGGGAATGGTAGTGATATTTGTTTTGTTTCCTACACCTTGTTCAAAAATGATTCTCTAAATTCTGCACCATAACATTTTTATTTGGAAGCTTGCCTCTTTTTCTCCAGGCCCAGTTCAGTGCATGAATAGAAGGAGTTGTTTCCCTTGGTCTGAGACCCTGTACGTGGAGTTGTGCCCCAAAGCTCATTGTAAATTCCAAGTTGCACAACCTGAAGAAACAGTGTATGAGGAAAATGCTGACATTCCTTCAGCTCTGAGAACGTTATCAAACACAAATATACTATCTGGATTGTACCTTCTAATTCTGCTTTCTTTGTTAGAAGTTTCTAAGGGGAAACCAAAACAAACAAAATTCACAAACACTCTAGAGTCCCTTAAATTTCCCAGTGTTGCAACGTAAGAATAAGAGGAAAAGAACAAGAAAAAAGCAAGCAGAAAGAAATACAGAAAAGAAGGAAGACAAAAAGGGAAAAAGAGCCTGCCCTTATTCGAATTTCTGATGTTTCATGTCTATTTAAACTACCAATAGCTGTGAGTACATGCATTTTGTGATTTCTTCTTTTAGGGGGTGCATGGCTACACACACACTGAACCATTGAACAACTCTATTAGGGAAGACAATACCCCTGCTCCATCTCACACACATGGTAGAAAATACAATATCTGGTTTCCCCAAAACTTAACTACCTATACCCTATTATTGAGCGTAAATGCTACTGGTAACGTGAAAACATAAACAGTCAGTTGGCACATATTTTATGTGTTCTTTGTATCATATACTGTATTCTTACAATAAGGCCAAAGAAATGAACACATTTTTAGCAAAGTCACAAAGAAGATAAGATACACTTTAAAAAAACTGCACTGCATTTATCAGTATGGTGGGTTTAAGTCCTCTGTTAACAACTTGTAAGTGGACCTGTGCAGCTCAAACCCCTGCTACTCAACGGTTAACTGTACATTCTGAATAAATAAATTCAGGCAAGAGAAGGGGAACGGGAGGTCAGGAGGAAGATTCTAGTCTGGCTTTTGCCACTCCTGGTTCTACCAAAGGAGGAAAATCCTCTTTTCTCAGACTCATTTTTTTCATGTGTGAATGAACAGAATAAAGTGCCATCCAGGAGTGACATTCTGAAACCATACTCTGACATAAAAGGGCAAATAAAGCACTCTTATGCTCTGTACCACTTCTTCACACATCCAGTTTATCTGTTTATTTTTCTGGTCTATTCTTGCACAGCTTGCCATTCCATAGTTGGATGTTCTAAGAATTTTTTAAGGATCTTAGCTTTAAAAAAATTAGCTTGAAATCAAGAGCGGAGAATCTAAGTGCATTAAGACCCCCTCCTTTGGCACATCTTGGCTAATAGGCTTTCTTTCTCTACTGGTGGGAGATGAAGCAAAGTGTGCCGCTGAAACCCACTTTTAGGGCCTAGTCATGGCCCAGCAGGTATGTTCAGACTCCAGAAATCCTTCTGCCTACAGGACGGCAGGAAACAAAGCACACCCAAAGAAAGTACCCAAAGGGGTATTTATAAGAAGCTATAAAATAATCTTCTGGTCCAAAAATTAGAAGCAAAGATTTGATGCTTTGACGTGCAGGAGCAGGATGAATGTATACATGGGCCTTTATAGTGGCTTCTGAAGCACTTGGACAAAGAATCGTGGTTTTTGCAAAAAGCCTCAAGGAGTCTTTATTTTTTTTCATAACAAAGACAAAGAAGTCTGGTACACTTAGTAATTTAGGCTGGAGTTTTCTTAAGTACTTTGAAAAAAAACAACTTTATAAATCTCAGGTAGTAATTGGATAGAATGATTAGTTGTGAAAGAAATGATAATTGTTATGCCATAAATACTAATCAGGTTTGCATGATGACAAAATAGGTGTAAAATGATAAAAATTGTAGATATTAAAGAAGGTAAAAGAGAAATCAGAATTCTATCAGATCAAAATCTTCATTATACAGATGAAGAAGATAATCATGGTGGAGAGAAGGGAAGCTCACACAGACACAGGACTATTTTATTTTTCTGTGATACATGTCAGCACAGAAACACAAAAAGTCTATGAGAGTACGTTCAAATCTAGAAAAGAACCAGATGCGATCTTTTACATAAGCTGTTTTTTTATTTCTTCATTCATTCAGCAAATATTTATTGAATCCTCTGCTGTGTGAGATATTGTGCTAGGCACTGGGATATAGCAGAGAACAAAGCAAAAAATCTCCTGAAGCTTACTTTTTAAATCTTTTTAATTTAAGTGATAAAACTAGATATTGTGCTAAACTTAACCTACCTATCCTTATCAGTGCGAGTTCTCTAAAGAAACAAACCAATAGCATGTACACACTTAAAAAAACTTATTTCAAGGAACTGGCTCATGCCATTGTGAGGGTGACAAGCCCCAAATTTGTAGAGCAGGCAAGTGCAAAATCTATAGAGCAGATTGGCAGGCTGGAAACTCAAGCAGGAATTGATGTAATAGTCTGGAGGCAAAATTTCTTCTAGAAACCTCTTGTTTGTTTGCTTTTTGTTAATGTCTTTTTAATGAGTGGGTAAGACCCATTCACATTAATATGGGCAATCTCCTTTAAAGTTCGTTAATTGTAGTTGTTAACCACATCCACAAAATACTGTTTCAGTAGCACTGGGGTTAGTGTTTCCTTAAATAATTAGGGTTACACCCCAGAAATATGACATGTAAAACTAACTGCCACACAATCTACCTAATAAGCAGTTGTTAAGTACTTATCACACTGTCAAGTTCTGAGATAAAGCATGCACAGTCCCTGTCCTCTAAAGAAAGGGTGTAAGTCATTCACTTAAGTAAATACATAAAAATGTGAAACTTACAAGCCCATAAGGGAGAGAAGAAGATCTATGTTTAAGGGTTTGGAAGAAGAAATAGTACTGACAGGTAAAGAAATCAAGGGAAACTGAAAACAAAAGACAACTGACCTTTTCCTTGAAGAATGGGCAAAACTAGAGCAACAAAACCAGGAGGGTGGCCTTCTAGTGGAAGAATTGACAAAAGCAGAAGTGTGGAGTCAGGAAAATGTGTGATGTACATAGAAATATTGAGTGGTTCAGTTGGAAGAAATGTAGGGCATTCATCAAAACCTCTTTTATTTAGCCAGTGATTACTCAATGCTTGTTCAATTACTCATTGCAAAGATATTAAAACATTTGCAGCCAGAACAGGAGCTCAAGAGACTCCTCCAAAGTCACACAGAAAACTTTTGCACACAAGTCTATCCTTCACATGTAGATAGTGTTAATCCTACAAAAATGAATCTTACTAGTTTGAAAAAGAGACTAGACATTGTCTTTGTTGTTGCAGTTTAACTATCTTTGAAAAAATCATCTTATTCTTTGATAAATGGGAAAAATTTATTAGGCCCTAGCTTGCAATGAACATACAGGTATTGATTCCTCAAACAAGTTGCTTAGGGATTTATGTATCATAAAATTAAAGCCTTATTGCTTTTGCCATTCAGTAAATGGTATTTCTTGGTTTTTGTGCTGCAATTAAATTACTATGGTCATGGGAATGGAATGCAGAGAGAAAATATATATAGGAGTTATATGGTTCACAAGAAAATAAGCCTCATTCAGCACTCCTGTTATTTCACACTTGCGTGCTTTGTATATTCCATTTATTATAATTCCTGCCAGCCATCTTTTTTGCATCCCCCAACCCCTCCTTTTTTTTTTTTTTTTCAATGAATAGCTGTCAGTTTAGCAAGTTTCCATTAAATAGATGTAGCTCATGCCTTACTCCACTACCAGCCTCCCACATCCCTGAGTTGAACTCAATCACTCTTTTGTCTATATAAGAATTGGTGTTTTCTTCTAATGAACCAAACAACCATGGGTTTGTTCCCCAAAAGGAACTTTTTGTGGTACTCAAAGCAATATGCCTGACTTGAAGGCTAATGTAACATTTAAAAAAAAAATAAGATAATTATAAGAATTAGAAGATTCCAGACACTTTTCAAACAAGCCTTGATTCATCTCTGTATACTGTGAATGGAACAGAAGCAAATTGTCACTCCTATTTTCCATTTATGAAAGGGAAGCTCAGAACCCAAACAAGGACGTGACATCACCAAGAGACTGCTTTCATATCCCCATAAAATGCATTATTTTAATTGACTCTATCAATGAGATGAGTAAAAGGGGACTGGGGAGAATGAGGTTATTGATCAGAGGTATTAAATAAATGGATGTCATCATTAAGGAATGGATATTCACAGATGTGTGAATACTCAAGGGGATCAGAATTCAACTTTCTCAGTGAATAGCAAAATATCTCGTGGTGGTAATGTTCTATTATATCCGATGCTAGGGAGGTCTAGAGAGTATCTAAAGGCTTAGACTCTTATTACTTTACATTTACATCTTGCTTTAGATTTATTGCATAATACTCATTTTAACGCTTATCCCTACACAGTTCTGTAGGACAGAGAAACCACGAACTCAGATTGTCAGAGCACATCCTGGCCAGCCCTCCCCAGGACATGAACCCCTGGCTCAGGCTGTCTAGAAGGGTGCCTGTGCGGGTGTCAGAATGGCAGTTTTGGAGGGAGGGATGTGGCGCCTTTGGAGACAGTAATCATTCCAATCAACTCATGATCTTTGTCAAATAAAATTTCCATTCCAAGAGTAGATGTTAACGTATTATAACAAAATGTAGGCTATTGTGTTTCACTTTAAACTTTTATGTAGGATTGGCTGTATCCACCTTGGACAGAGAACAAAGTCTCTCAAAACAAGTGGATATGCTCAGACATAATTATCAGGGTAGAGCAAGGTCTCAGAAAAGTACCTAACACAGGTCTGAGAGAAGTAGGAAACAAATCTCCCTTGCTTTGGATTGGAATTTGGGGAAGATGAAAGATTAAACGTCACTTGCAGTCTGGCCAGGTGCCATAAGCCTGGCTTGGGGGGCACCAGAGGTGTGTTATCTGAGTGAGCTGTCTGCTTCTGGCAGGGCTCGATCACACCACAAAGCTGCAGGTACGGGCTTGTCTTGAAGAGGAACACACACCATGTGGGGAGAGAGCAAGTGATTTAGCAGGAAGCTTCTTTGGGAGTAGGAAGTCTCAGTGGAATAGGATTAACAAAGGGTCGGAGAGCAACCCACTCTCGGATTCTAACTCTGCCACTGCCAGTTCGAGATCTCTTTGTCTCAGCCTACTCAGGGGTGCTCTCCCACATATTTTTCCAGAGACAATAGTTTAAGGATGAACTTATGATGCTGGTACCAAATAAATACCAGCGCCCTCTTCCTGGGGTTTTCCTAAAAGGGAGCATTTCTCATGGTGGTGGTCCTTGGCAGGCTTAATACAGGACATTACTAATTTGTTTCTCTTAACTGGGGATGGAAGTCCAGCTTTCAGAGCTGACTAGGCACTCCTAGTCCCTGGCTAGTTCCTCACTCCCCAACAACTCTGTCCTCTGATAGCTGGTATTTTCTGAGCAAGTCTCAGACACTGTTGTTCAATCCTCAGAATTCCCTTAGAAGGTTATGGTAATAACTCTTATTTTCAGAGTAGGAAACTGAGACTTGAATTGCTCATGTAACTGGTCCAAGGTCACATAGGAATGAGCAGCACACCTGGGTTGACAGCTCTGTCTGCTTCGATCCAGGTCTGTGCATTCCTTTCCCGGTCACCTCCCATAGTGTGTGATGATGACATAGTGGGTAGGGGACTGGTGGCAAGTTATATCACCGTGTGAGGACGCCTGCCATCTTCGGGCTATTGTCCACCAACTGCATGATCTTTATGTCCCTGGTCTTTCTGAGGCCAAGTTTCCTCCTTTTCAAGATGGATAGTATTCTTCCCTCTTGGTTACCAAGGTTTTATGTCAGGCATGTGAAATGATGGAATGTGAATAACAAGTCCAAAAAAAAATTAAAGCTATGAGGAATCGTTATACTTTATGTTTTCCTAATATTTCTCAAAAACTAATGAGGTCTGGGGTTGGAGGGAAAGAACCCAAGGGAAGGAGGGAATTGTTTATTCATTCAACGAATACTAAACAACATGGTTCACTGAGTAAGGAAGGATGGATAGGTAGCAGCATCAGGACAATTTTTTATCTGTGAAGAACGCTTTCTACTTTCACATTTAAAACATACTTGCACTTAGATCTGTAACTGGGAACCCTCTGTGAATTTCTGCCTGAGCTATATCTGTGTTCAAAATGAAATAAAGAAAAAAGTGACCTTCATGCTGGTCTCCAAGAAGGCTTTGGTCAATTCAGCACCTTTGCAAGCTGTAAATTCACTCCCCAAATTGTCTACTTAGATCTTTTTTTCCCATTTCAGAAAGAAGAGAAAAAGGAAACTTAAAAGCTAAAACTCTGTTTCCTGAGATATATCGTTGTGGAAACATGATTCAACATATATTTGCTGAGGGTTCTGTGGGTTCTTCGCCATGTTGAGCAGTGAACTGTTGCAAGAGGTAAGGGTGTGGGTGGTGATGTTGACTTTCACTCACTGTAAGACCTAGTCCCTACCCTGAAAGCTGTACCAACTTCCAGAGAAACTGGGCTACCTCACATGAAATTGCAGTGGTTGAGAAAGATTAAGACAGAAATGGGCTCAAACTAGATGTCAATTGAAGAAATCAGTGCTTAGGCATTCCAAGTCTTACATCTTGGGTTAGGAAGATGAATACTTTTTGTGGAAGGTTCTGAAAGTGAAGTGGAAGAAATTTAATTTGGCTTTGTGGGCAACTAATGATCATATTAATGGTTTTAGAGCAGAATAGTAACATGATGAAAGGATGAAAAATGTAAACCAAATGTCATAGTTAGACCCCCTTCTAATTTTGAAGCTTTTATTATTAGAAGTAAGTCCAATCAAACAAAGCACAAATGTAAGTGGAGAAGTGTACTGGCTCATATAACTAGAAAGTTCAATGAGTGGACTTGAGTCATAGCTGTCCAGGCATTCAAATAATGCCATGGGCTCTCTGATTGGCTTCCAATGGTTGTTTTCAGCTCCAGGCTCCAGCAGGTTCTAGAGATGATGGCCTCCGAAAGCTTGCCTCTGAAGACAAGCACCTTGGCATGAGCTCTGAGTGCCAAGCTCAGGTGGCCTACTCTTCCTGAAAACTCACAGTGGCCAAGTGGATTAAAGTGCCTGATTGGATAGAACTGACCCTAGTCAGTCCTTCCTCTACTGCAATTACAAAGATATTTACAGAGTGAGGATAGAGTACTCTCTCAAAGGGAGAGATGGAAATACTGGCCTCTTTCTCTCTGACACACACACACATACATACACACATTACTCAAGCTTGATTTTGATGCATTTACAATCTACAATAGAACACCTCTCTTTTCTTTATTTGTACTCTGATCCTTTAAAAAAAACTGCTTTTATTCATTCATTTTATAGGTACTCATTGCACTGAGTCATCACTCCTATATTTTCTTATCTACCATAGAAATCTCTCTACTTGAAAACAGATTAGGTTCTGAAAATTGTTAATCTCCTTGTAGTACTGACACCTCGAAGACTTTCATTGAGTAGGGTTGTTGTTAAGAAGTGATGCCTGGCCAGGGGTTTCATTTCCTGTCCCTGCTCCTTTGCATCTCGAGTGGAAAGCACCCAGCCGGTACTGGTCATTGAGGAGCATGAGGAAGCGATTTGTATCCCTTCCTGGTGGGATGGCTAAGAGGAGTGTATGCCTTCCTCACATCCGGTTCTCTGTTAAAGAGGCCTCTAGGACCTGACTTCTTGCACATGGAATGTCAACTGCATTCCACAAGCATCACTTATACATTGATTCTTATGTGAGAGAGAAATATAACTTTGGTGTGTTAAGCTAATGAGCATTGGTCTTAACCTAACAAATATAGAGGGTTTCATCTAATCCATAGCCTCATCCACTCCATAGACTTGTGAATGTGACATTTAAAGCTTTAAAACCAAGGTTTCACTTCTCTTGACAGACATGCTTTTCCTCCAAGTTTCTTTCTGCAAAACAACCAATTTATTTCATATGCTAGAAATCTGTTCCTTCCTCACTGATGGTTCCTTAAAGTATTATGGGGAATGTTTTAACTACTATCCTACACTCATTCCCTCTTTTGTGAGATCCTTAAACCCATAAACTATTGAGAGTTTCCTACAGATATCACTGGCAAAGTTACCATGTTTCATCTTTAATTTCTGTAACAAACTCATGCCCTTCTCTGTTCTAAATGAATGTATCATTGCTAATGCTAGTTATACCCAATGGCATTTGGTTCATCAGCAGTCACTTTTCTGTTGCTTGTAATGATCATATTTGGTTGTTAAAGTATATATCCAGACCCTTATACTTGCATGATGAATAGCTGTTTGTCTCAGAAATTTAGTCTACTGAATCTGGCCACTTAAAACCTTTAAATGTACCCTACCTTGTTTACAGAATTTCATTATTATTAGCACTTTTGATACTTTTATTGATTTGGAAGTTATTAGATATTCTGAATTAATAATCTTACTGAAACAGCTGGTAACATTGACACATAAAGCAAATATGCAGTAAAATATGAAAAATATGTGTTGGGTCTATGACCAATAGGACCTGATATACTTTGCTGATGGTGAGCCCAAATGATGTATTTTTACATTGTTCTTAGCTTTGGTGACACGTATGAATGCTCGTAAATTGTGCCAGACCTAGAAGGGTTATTACATTCAGCTAATTACTAACATATTACACAAGAAACAAAAAAAGAGCAATTAACAGAGCAGCATAAGAGATTCCTGATCACATAACTAAAAATTTAATGCAAATGTGGATGAAACAAGAATTTAACAGTACCCAAGAATTTTCTTGATTTCCTCTAGTCTACTGTTCCATCAACTATTAATAAAAACATTTTGTGGTTTTTTTTTAAAAGAATTATTTGTTTATGCATACAGGAGTTGGCATACAGGCCAGAGGCATGGGAGGCGAGAGGACTCACCAGAGACAGAGTAGGGAACAGAACAGGCAGATCGACCAAAACACAGTGCTGAGAAAAGCAGTGGGTGAGACCGGAGAGGTCTGCCAGGCCATGTGGGTCTCCTCCATGGCCAGAGGCGGGGATCAAACTCTTGTTGCAATGGCTGTGATTTGCTTCATAGTGCGGTGTTCAACCCATGCACAACCAGGGAGGCCCACATTTTGTTTTTACTAGCACAAGTTTCCCTCTTCATCCCACTAAAAAAACATGATGTTTGTCTCACTCTTGGGATAAAGTGTAGAAGGAGATCCACATGGAAACACAAAGGAGATGATGTGGACTCTTCTATTTTCACTAATACTTAGTGTATGGGTAATGGGGAGCAGTGAATAAGAGAAGACTGATAGATCTATATGATTAAGATCTGTAAGAGAGAAGAACAAGCAATTTTGGTGTGGCATGAGAGAAAGAAGGACTTAAAGGAGCTGGTATTTCTGAGAAAATTCAAAAAGTGAATCTTATCACTTTACACTCTGCTCTCAGAATCCAGTGGTGTTTGCCTGGAGAGATACCACTTCTGAGTTAGAACCAATTATTGGCATTATTCCAGAATATTCTAAATATCATTTGCTAAATCAAACTGAGAGAGAGAGAGAGGGAGAGAGAGAGAGACTGAGAAAGAGAGGGGGGGGTAGGGGAATTTCCCTGTGTGGGTATTGGCTCATACTTTATTGGAACAATGAAAACAAAGAATAGAAACACAAAAGGTTAGAGTCCTATCTCTGAACACCATCTCCTCTTCGGTCTCATTTCTGTAGCTAGTGTGTTTCTTATGCCACTCGTGAGCTTAGCAAAAGGCTGAGAAGCAACTGTTCTTTATTCTGATTGGAAGCAAAACTCTTTTCAAGTTCCTGCTCTGGTGACTGCCTAAGAGGTAGAGGAAATGAAGGAGAGAGACAGTAAGTGAAGTTCTTGGAAGTCTAAAGCGAGGAAGATAAGGAGAGGCTGGGTCTGAAAAATGGGCCCAGAATGAAGTTAGAAAGATACACAGAAGGGAAGTGGGTTCCTGAAAAACCCATGAGGGCATGAGTACTTCTCCCGGAAACTTTGTTCGCGGAAGTGAAAGTTCGTCCGCAGGCACGTGGGTGTTGCGGGCTGTGTGGGGCAACCTCAGGAACTGCGGTGAACTCTGTTGGGAACCCTTTGTGGACCAGAGCCGAGAGACCCTTAGAGCAGCCTGTGGCTCCTGCTGCCGTGCCTGCTGGGCCCACGGAAGAACAGAAGACTGTACTGACAGTCTCGGGAAAGGAGAAAAGGGTGATTTGAAATCTGACTACTTAGACAAGAAACCAGTAACTGGTTTCCTTTTAAAGAGCCAAAATAAATTGGGCATGCATTTTTCTATTTCTCAGTGTCATCTCTTGTCTTTTTTCATCCAGATCTAAGAGGAGGGGGATTGTACTCTTGAAAATATTTTATCCACTCTAGTCGTACCAAACACTATGCATTCAAGTACTTATTTTATTTCCAAATGAAGTTTTATTGATTCTTGGGTAAAGTCAAATGTTTTTCCTTTAATACATTTTCTTGGTCACTACTCGAGCTTTCGAAAGAGCTTTCATTTGATTTTTAAAAGATAATTAGCAAACTGGATATCTATACAAAAGTAATTTTGTACCTCAGCAAAAGAGTATAGTCAGCAGATAATTCACTCTTGCGGCTTTTCATTAGTTCACGCTCCCTCAGGGCAATTTAGAGGTTAAGGCCCCACTCATCTACTTTCTCAGCTGCTATTAGAATTACTGCAGCAATTTACAAGACACATCAAAAAGAAAAGAAAAGAAAGAACATGACAGCTCAAATCAGAACTACCCCTTGTATTTGAGGTAGATGTCATTTATTAAGTATCTCATGTTATTCATTTTAGATATACTATTTACTTCTCTCAGTAATGCTGAGTTAGAGCTAATCTCCATTTTTATGATGACAAACATTTTGAGAAATTGAGTAACTTCCCTGAAATCAGTTAAAAAAACAGGAAAGTTGCTACAGTCTTTGTGACAACAAATTCCATTACCTTTGTACTGTATTTCTTGGTCATATAGCATCTCTCTCCTTTAATCTCACACACAAGATGAAAAAAATTCCTCACCATCATTATGGCGCCTGGAATTAAGAGTCTAAGAGGAACGCAATACCTCATCTGCCAAGGGCAATGCAACCACCTCACTGCTAGCGTGGTTTTCATACTTTTGTAAATGCAACAAAACCATGTTTCTATCAACTAGATGGAAACACATTTTATTACTGTAGATTGTTTGGTAAGTTCAAATGTGTAACATTAACTTTTATAAGGTATTGAACTCTTTATAAATATGAAAATTTGAAATTAGGAGTAGAGATGGCATTTTTAGTTTTTATTAGTATGGCTAATAATGAAATACAAAATAGGTACACCTTCTGAAAATTATTACTTTAGGAGCCCTCTCCCTCCTCTCTCATTTCCTCTCTCCTCTCCTTCTTCTTTCTCTCCCTCCCTTTTTGTTCCTTCCTCCATTCTCCCTCTCTCTGAAACTTATCAAACATCTTCTCCAAAGAACCAGAGACTGGGGGGATGAGAACTGATCCTAAGAACTGATCCTTGCTCCTAAGAACTGATGTCCTTTTTTAAAAAAACTTGATTTATAACACATGATTTAGTTGACACTTCAGATGTATGTTGCCACACAATACACACCATCAAAACACCCCATGGTCCTTCATCATAGACCATAGACTTATCTCCTCCCTCCCCTTCTAGTAGCCTTACTTCTGCAAAAATATTTCTAAGGTTTGGCTTTGCTTAATTTTATTAGTTTCTTTGTTTTGTTTTGTTATATTCCACATATGAATGAAATTCTTGAGAATTTGTCTTTCTTCTGATTTATTTCACTTAGAATAATCTCCTCCAGTTCCATCCATGTTGTTAAAAATGACAAGATTTAAACTTTTCCCATCATGTAAATATACCACATATTATTATTTTTCATCCTCACTGGACACTCAGGTTGTGTTCATAACTTGATGATAGTAAACACTGCTGACTGAACACAGGAGTACGTATGTCCCTTTGAATTTTTGATTTTGTATTTTTCAGGTAGATACTTAGGAGTAGAATTTCTGGGTCATAGCATATGTCTAAATTTAATATTTTGAAGACCCACAAAACTGTTTTCTACAGAGCTGAACCTGTCTACATTTCCACTAACAGGGCACAAGGGTTCCTTTTTCTCTACAAGTTTTCCTCACTAACACTTGTTGTTTCTGGATTTTTTGATCTGGGCCATTGTGGTTGTGCTTTGCATTTCCCTGATGATAAGGTTGATGATGAGCATTTTTTCATGCATCTGTTGGTTGTCTGCCCATCAGATGTGCAGTGTTAATATTGATAGAGTTTGGGCTTTGGAAAAGAGGTAGCTTTGGAAGAGTGATGGGGAGACTGCATTCTGTGACAGAGAGAATGACTTTTCAGGTGGAGGGAAAAGTATGGTGATAGAGGAGGAAAAGTGTAGGTGAAATAGTTAAAGGACAATACTAGTTGTGCATGAAAGTAAGTTGCTAGCATAGGAATGAACAGTGCTTAGGTATCATGTAGTAAAATCCATGAATGTTTTTCTGCAGAGGTATTACCTTTGCCCTATAGATAACAGGGGCCATGAAAATGGGGCCTACTTGAGTAGGGAAGTGAAGATAGCCAAACCTCCCTTTTTATAAGATTACTCTGACAGCAAACTCCTGTGGAACATGTAATGAAGGAAATAGAGTTTATTGCCAAGAAGAATAATGTGACTCCAGCAAGAGAGTCATCCTAGCGAAAATATTCCTCATAATGAGTGCAAGATACAAGGTTCAAAACCATGGCCTAGGAGGAGTAAGGATATAGAGGTGTCCTGCTCTGCTGTTTTGAGTAGGGTTCCTCCAAAATTCATACCTACCTGGAACCACTGAATGTGATCTTATTTGGAAATCAGGATTTTACAGATGTGATCAAATTAAGGTAAGGTTGTACTGAATTAGTCCTAAATCCAGTGTATGAACTCTTTCATAAGGAAAGAGAGACACCTGCAGAGGGAGGAAATTCATATGATGGTGGGGATAGAGATTACATGCTAAGGATTGTCTGCTCTCTTCAGAAGCTAAGAAACAGTAAAGAATGCTCTTACCTGAGAGATTTCAGAGAGAACATGGCTCTGTTAACACTTCACTTTTGGACATCTAGCCCCCAAAACCGTGAGAGACTAACTTCTGTTGTTTTAAGCTACCAAGTTTGTGGTACTTTGTCACAAGAGTTTTAAGAAACTGATTCAGCTGGGCAACCTTTGAGAGATAGAATGGCAGATATAATGATGATGGTTGTCCTCTGGGGCAAGGAGAGAGTCATGAAAGTTCAGTATATTATTGAGGAAAGAGCAACTATCTGTGACAAATTCTATAGTGGACCTTTGTGAATGGGGCAGAGAAATAAGCATGACATAGCTTCTAATTTAAGAAACTTACATGTTAATTATTGAAAACTATGATTAATCAATGATAGGCTATAGTCACAGGAACAGGAAAAAACTGAACCCCCATGAAGACCAGTGACTTACTAAAATCCACAGGATTATAAAGTATCATCCACATTTCCTGCCTCCTAGGCTAGTCTGAAGACAGATTTTGACAGGAAAGACAAGTGAGGAGGAAGAGGAATACCATAGGATGGAGGGAGAGGCTTAGAAAAAGGAGGCTGGTGCTCTTTGAGGATCAACCCCATCTTTTTAAAAACTCTTTCCCAAGATGGAAACATGGTAATCTGCTTGCATATTCCCAGTGACCCAGGCCCCTCACGCCCCTAGAGTCTGATAGTGGCTGCCCTACTTCTTTTAAATCTCCAAAGAATGAAAATGATGACTTCATTGCTTTGACCATTTTAATCTCAACCGCTAAAACTTTGAAGCTTAGAATAAGTAGTTCAGCACAAGTTTAGAACAAAGGTGTCAAAAGTTCCAGAAGCTTTAACCTCAGAACAAAAGCAGAAGTGTTAACCCATCAAGATATCCATGCCTTTAGAGGTGTTTCTCATGGTACAATAACATTGAAATTGTTTGGATTATAAACAAACAACCCACAAAAACAAAACCAACAACAACAAAACCTGTGTACGGTCATTTAAGTTTATCTCTCCCTATTTTAGGAAGGACTAAAATACAAAGCATCCAGAAAGAAGAGAATCTAGATGACCGCTATTTCTCTGAGTCTGTGGTCAAAGGACATGCTTGATTATTTCTACAGTACTACAAATGCTAAAGATGGAAAAATTCCTCATTTATTTAGAGGACTGAGGTAGTACTTCAGTAGCTACTATCTTTAGATTGTCCCATGCATTACTCAAAATAGTTTAGAAATATGTTTAACTTTTCATTTTGGAGATAAAGTTGATCCCCCAGAGAGGGGAAATAACTTGGTAAAAATAAAATTAACGTAAGAGGAAAACTCATGAGAAACTATTGGAGAGATGTTTGGTTTATTCAGTCACTAAAGAGATAGAATAAAAATGATGACATTACTTCACAATGAGTAAGTCATCAAAAGTTAACGATTTTCTATGCAATTTTATTTAACTCTTGCAATGATGAGGTGGGGAAAAAGTACACTCATACAATGAAGATATAGTAAATGCATTAACTTGTTTGATTATTTTCAAAAGCAATCTGCTCATTTAAACCACAAATCATAGAAATAATTCTACCTTATGACCCAGCAGTCTAATTTCTGCCTTTTCTCTCCAAGGATTTAGCAGAAGAAGATTATCTGCATAACAGTTTTTAGTGTTATTCAGAATCTGACACCCGTACAGTTAGTTATGTAGTCTGAGCTCTTTCAAAACCATAGGAACAAAATGAGACTCAGAGAGAAACAATTTTGCAAGGTGCCGAGCCAGGCTCAGAATCTAAGATTCCCTTTCAAAGTTTCCCTTAAACTGTGAAAATGTTCAGAGAACAAAGCTGAAAACAACCCAGATCTCCTCAAATCAAATAGTTTAGCATAATCGTTGGGAGTCTGACTTTGTGGGTTCAAATTGTGGTTCCATCAGTTTCTAGCCGAGTTGTTTAGGGCAGGTCCTTAATCTTTGTTCTGTCAGTGCAACCAGTACAATAAGAAAATCTCTAGTATATTCCAGCCATTGCTGCCACATAAGGTTTAAAAGGGCTCTGATCAATTTTATAACTTTGTGCAGGTGACCTATAGAGAACCACCTTCCAACCTCCAGCCTGTCTCTTGTCACCTGCCTTGAGGTATCCTTACTGATGCTGAGAAGTGACGTGTGCCAATCTAGAAGTGTGTGTCGATGTGTGGATGGGGGTAGGGAAATGTATCATGGGGAAGATGGGGACTGATGGCTACATAACACCTCCTCCCTCCCTCTGTGTGATGGTCTGAGATGCAGTTTCCACAGTTTCTTGTGTTTTCTTCCTGAGATGGTCTCCTGGGAAGACGATCTTGGGAAATGGAGCAATTCATCACAATTGGCAACCAACTTGGTAACAAACTGAGTCTTCCCTTTCTCGTCTCATTTCCCTTGCCCCTGTTTCTCTGAGACTGCACTCCTACTGAAGTAGCACATGGGAAATTTTGCCTCAGGCTCCACTTTGTTTTGAAGACTGAGAGAGATGGCCCCCACCTTGGAGGGTAGTAGGGAGGAAACATTAAATGAGCAAAATTAGTTAAAGTGCTCACAACAGTGTCTGATACACAATAATTATTCTGCGAGTGCGAGCTATTCCTGTTTTACCGTAGCACTGTAGAAACAGTAAATATTTAGATTGTGCTGTTACAGGGAAAAATCTGCATGAAATAATGTTAAGAAAAAACCAGAACACTAGGAAGCATCACATGGATTATAACTCCATAAAAATTATATATACCACTGACGAGAGAAGGAATGTCATCGAGCTGGAAATTGTGACTCTGTAATGAGGAGGTGCTATGTTTATGTTTCCCCGGAGGTGGCTATTTATCCAAAATGGAGTTTAAATAAAATAAACAGAATGAATATAGTCTCTTGGAGCTCTATACACCCCTCTGTTCAGAAATACAATTCAGGACTTATAATTCCAAATAGTCGGAAAATCCTTTCATGCAGGACTTTCGTTTTTAAAGCTGCAGTTTTGAGCCATTTTCCCTTAATTCATTGTTTACAAAGAGTGGAAGCCATGGACAGTAGCTGTGATGAAACAGCTCTACCGCAAAGAGGGATCTTGGCGTCTGTACCCCTGAGGCTAGCCGAGGGCAGGCTTCCCAGCAGGGGGCCCCTGCACATCCACAGATCATGGAAACAGAGTGACATCTCCCTTCTCCTGTCTCCCCCTTGGAGCCTTGTTTAGGAAGAAGTAATATGCAGACTATGACTTGAAGCCCTGAAGGTGACTTCTTTGGCTATTTCCCTATGTACTTAATAGCTTAGTGTGGGCAGGGAATGTTCGTGGTGAAGCAGGGACTGAAGACTCATACTGCCTATCCCCACCTATGTGTCTGCAAGCCCGGTTCTGTGTGTTGGTTATGTGACCCATCTTGGTTTAAATTCTCTGATGGCTTCCCATAGAGTGGAACCCAACTTCTTGTCTTGGTTGCAAAGCCCTTCTGCAGCTTGCTTCTGCCTACCTCTCAGACTTTGTTTCAGACCTCTCTTCCTGCCTCACTTCTTTCTAGCTCAATCGGTCACTTTTTGCTTGTTGTTTTCAAGCACTAAACTTGTTTTCATCTAAGTTTCTTCAGATTAATAGCCCAGAATATTCTTCCCTGCCATGTTTGCTCTTCTGGTTTCTTCTTTTCACTTGAAATACAGTATCAATATCACTTTTTTGGAGAAGCAGTCCCTGACCATGCAATCTAAGATACCTGAGTCACATTTTTATACTCTACCCAATTTTGGTTCTCTAGATAAGAGATATCTGATTTTGTTCTTGTGTTTATGGTGTGATTTGCCATCTGGCATAAGCTTTCCAGGAGAACCTTGTGTGCCCAACACAGAGACACTCAAATATATCACACGAATATGTGAATACATGTGTATATTTAGCAGGGTTTTTCAGGTGGTTCAGGCAGAGGAAAAGCTACTGATAATAGTTTCTCTCCTCTCTCTTGAGATGGGAAGTAGGCCAGACAGAGACTTTCCTACCTCTTTGTACAGTTAAAAATCTATATTATTAGTACTTACCAGGTGGCAAAGGAAAAGAGAGCACTGAAACGGGTCTACCTATGCTATGTAGTTTGTTGATTCTGAATAAGGACCAGTTAAAGAATCACACAACTACCTGACTTAAAGACTTACTAGAAAGTACAGTAATCAAGACAGTGTGGTTTGGTGATAAGATATACACATAGATCATTAGAACACAAAAGAGGATCCAGAAACACCTGCACAATGTGACCAACTGATTTTGACAAAATTCCAAAGGCAATTCGGTGAAGAATGGAACTGGCCATCCAGATACTAAAACATGGACTTTGACCTGAATCTCATACTAATTCTTATATCTGAGCTCGAATGAATCATAGGTCTAAACATACAACATAAACTTATAAGACTTTTAGAAGAGATCGGGGGATATTTTTTATTTTTATTTTGGATTTAGGCAGAAGTTTTGTTTTTTTTCTAAAGTCGCAACACAAATTAGTTATCTTTCGGAGACAAGAGTCTTAAATGGCTTCCACTGGGCTGAAAGCAAGGTGTCAGCAGGACTGCAATCTTTGTGGAACTGCCATAGAGAGCGTCTCCATGCCTTTTCCAGCATTTAGGTGATACCTGCCTGCCTTGGCTCAGGACCCCTCACTCCATCTCCAAAGCCAGCACCGCACCATCTTCTAGTCTCTTTGTAACAGGGTGGTCCCCAGGAAAGGGGGAAGTTCCAAAATCCCAGTTCCGCCCTAACTGGGTAGAGCTGAGCAGGGATAAAAAAATTCTGCAGAGAGGAGATAGGAGGAAAAAAAAAAAAATAGAAGGAAGCAGGATGGAGAGCAGCAAGGAGGAGTGGAGAAGGGGAGGAGGCACGTGGAGCAGAGGACATGTGAAGAAACTGCGCTTCCTTTTTGGTCTTGGACTGGTTGGAACAGATGTGGGGGAGAGACCTGTAAAAAGCTTAATAATAACAGCTTTCATCTTAATTTTAATTTTGCGCTTTTCCTCCCAAATTTGTATGACTCTTTCTGACCCTTTTCTATAAGTCTCTACTGAAAAGTCCCTTAAACTTGTGGCAAGCTTTTGGGCCTTACTTTAAGCTAATCCTATTTAGCTAAACTTTTACCCTCAAAAAAAATAAATAACTTTAAATATTTAACTTAATAACTATATTCTTTGTTCTTTCTATATATACCCTAACTATATTAAAATCCTTTCCATTAAAAGTCTTATGTTTATCTTAATACAAAAATAGCAAAACCCATTCAGAGAGGGCAAGTTTAGGGGTTCTAAGGCACCCCTCTCCCTGCCCTATAACATCTCTTCGAAACTGTCCACCCGTGACAAGAAAAGCATGATCCATAAAAAAGTTGACATGTTGGATAAAATGGGATTTTATCAAAATCAAAAACTTATATTCTGTGAGAGACACTATTAACATAATGAAAAATATTAACTAAATGAAAGCATTGATGAATCACATTTCTCTTATTTTTGTTTACTTTTTGAACACATTTCTGACAGGATTTACATTTAGAATATATAAAGAACTCTTAGAACTTAAATATAGGACAACAAACAACTGAAAATTAGCAAAAACTTGAAAACTTTACTAGCAAGAAATACACAGAGGAAAGAGATGCAAAAGAAAATCCATATTTAAACAACCATGTGATAACATTACAAACTTATTAAAATGGTGAAAATTAAAAGTTCTGATGAGGATGTGGAGCAAGTGGATCTCTCTTGCATTGTTAATGACAAGGTACATGATACAGCTATTCTAGAACATAATTTGGTGGTTTAAGATTAAACAAATAACCTATGTCTCAACAACCCCACTGCTAGATGTTTAACTTAAAGAAATCAAAACTTAGGCTCACACTGTAATTCTGCGTGTTTATGGCAAATTAATTAACAATTACCAAAACCCTAAAAGAGTCAAATTTCTTTCAAGAGGTGAATGTATAAGCACATGTAACATAGCCGTACAATGGAAAACTACTCAACAATGAAAATTAACAGACTTGCAACCAACTAAGTGGATAAAACTTATATGTATTATATTGAGTTAGAGAAGCCAATCTGAAAAGATTATGTACTCATGAATCCATTTATATGTTCTCTAAAAGACAGAACTATACTTACAGACCAGAGAGCTGTGAGTGCAGAGGCTGGCATAGGAGGAGTATGTGCCTACAAAGTGCAATGTGAGGGTGTTTTTTGGGTGCTGGAATTGTTTTGTATACTAATTGTGGTGGTGCATACATTTATCTGAACCTGTATCAAAATTGTGGGGCTGTACGTCAAGAAGGTCAATTTTTATTATGTAATTTTTTTAGAATTATTTTTTTATTGAGGTAACTGATTTATAACATCATAGGTGACATAAAGGTCACCTCTGAGGTCACTCAGAGGTCGCCTCATATGTAGGATCATACCTTCTCAGATACATGTCCTCACATCACACTCATTTACCATGGCACCCATAATCCATTGTGAGTCCACCGCACGATATACTTCCTACTTTTTTTGTAACCTCAATTCCAGTCAGTTTTCTAGGGATTATTATTGGTTTGGTTTTATATAACCATTTGTTAGTTTCTCTATATTTGTATATGAGCATATTATCCAATATTTATCTTTCTCCTTCTGATTTACTTTGGCAAGATTTTATCTTTTTAATAACTAAGTAGTATTCGTGTGTGTGTGTGTGTGTGCCACATTTTATAATCCAGTTATCGGTCTTGGGAACTTGAGTTGCTGCCCATAACTTGGTTATGATAACTACTGCTGAAATGAACATATATCTCTTCAAATTCATAGTTTTTTACTCCTCATATAAATTTAGGGGTGGAACTGCTGCATCATATGATAGATCTATTTCTAATATTTTAAGAAACATCCATACTGTTTTCCAAAGGGGCTGGGCCAGTTTACAGCACCACCAACAGTGTGCAAGTGTTTTTTTCCCACATCTTGGCCAACACTTGCTTTAGTCTTTTTGACATGGGCCATTCTCACAGGTGTGAGCTGACATCTCATTTGGTTTTGTTTTGCATTTCCCTGTTGAGAAGTGATGATGAGTATTTTTCCATGAGACTGTATGTCTTCTTTGAAGAAGTGTCTATTTAACTCTTCTGTCCATTTTTTTTACTGGATTGTTGGTTTGCTTTTGTGGAGTTGTAAAAATAAAATTATGAAACTATAAACTGATATTGAGATCATGAGTCCAGATCCCATTACTTTCTAGTTCTGCATATTGGATCAGGTAGCACTTTTTAAAGCTCCAGTTCTCCTATTATGGTAAATGATATTGGCATTTCCACATCTCATAGGAATGTCTAATGAGCTAAATGAGGCTGCACATACAAAGTTGCATGTGCAGTGGCAGTTAGTGAACATCCAATAAATACTGTCAACATGGGTCACAGTAAAAAGAACACCAGTCCTACATACAGTCATACTTACTTTGAACTGCTTACTATCTGGAACAGGTGCTCTCTCTGAACTTCAGCTTCTGAATCCAAAAAAATATAATAATATTTATTTTAAAATATTGTGGTGAAAATAATAACTGATATATGTTGAGTACCAGGTACTTAGAGCTCAATAAATGATAGTTGTAATTATGATTTAGAGTGTTTCAATAAGTGAAACATAATTTCTTTTGACACTGAAAAATTATGCTTACAAATGGATAATCCCAAATGATTAATTATGCAACCAAAGAAAGAGCTGATGTTATGCAAATATTTTAGTTTGTACCGGACTGGCCATTCACCCACATTTTCCTATTCATTACCAAAATATTAATTGGTTGAAATGAGCATTGCTGCATTTTAATGAGCTCTTAAAAGGGTGAAAGTCTTCCTCTACACAGTGCAGCATAGGTTTTCTACGATAGTGTATATTTTTCCATTTTGATATTTTAATTTGAAAATAGGAACTCACAGTTCTATAAAATGACTTTCTTCATTTTATAATGTTCTCATCTCTCATCTCAAGGGCATGTTTCAAAGCAGATTAAAGTAGGACTCAAAGAAGCCTTGAGCCAGCTAGCAGGACCTAGTGGCCTCTGTGGGCTAGGTGTCCAGAGACAAGCTGAACTCCATTGCTTTGTTGTTTTTCCACTTTGCTTTCATCATCATTGTCATCATTATCACTAATGTGGATGCCCATTAGGCTCTGGTCATCTAAGAACTCTTTGATCCTATGGCACCTCCAGTTTTCCTGACTGTTGCCACTCCCCACTTTTTCCCCCTTATTCTCTTCCTTTGTTTATTGATCCATGAAAAGGACACTGTTACTTTAAGTTGATAAACTCTGTGCATTTTAAGAAATTATATCACTGTCATCCAAGGGTATAAAAACACACCTTCAGCAAAGACATTTCTTGTAAGATTATATTTCAATGTGAATAAAAGTGTTCTTAAGTGGGTGATACGGTTTTATTGTTGCTTATGACATGATGAAGGTTATTGATGGGAAAGGAAGAAGAGTACTCAATGCTCAGAGCTAGACAAGATCTTATGTTACTGGTGAGTTTAGTGTAGTATATACACAGGTTGATTTTCAGTGATGCATATTTGAAACTTATAAAATGTTATAATGCAACGCTACATCAGTAAAAAAAAAAAAAAAAGAAAGAGAAAGAACAAAAGAGAAGATCTTAGATAGCTTAGTCTGTTATCCTGATCCCTGGCACATGTTACTAACAAGTGGGCCAGGATGGGTACCCAGGTCTCCTGTCCACAGGATGGGTTAATTGTCTCAGTATCATATAACCTTCCACTTATCTTTTACTTTCCTTTTCTTTAACCATACTATGTAGAGTTTATTTAATCACACTCACTGGTTCAAAGAATACTATCATCCTTAGTTCATGTAAAGACTCTTTATTTATATACTTATATTATTTTTTCTTTATTTCCAATTGTTTTCCCTAAACTTTTCTCTCCTGTATCCACTCATTCTGCCGTTTGATATGTTCCTTCCTATGCAGATATTGTTTTATACTGTGTTTTAATTTATGTAACTACATTGGGCTATAAAACTTTAATAAACTTGATGCTTTTATTCCATGTATGAGGCTGTATGTTTATTGGTCGACTAACTGCTAGCATGACCTACTACTCCAGAGAATTAAAATACACTGTGCTTACATCTAAATACATCTATTCCTTTCTGATGGATGCTCGCTGATTACTCTAATTGATACAGAAACAATGTCACTTCCTTTTAAGTATTTCTTAGTGAACTACTGGAGGAAAATTCTCTGAGTATACCCATTGGTGGGATTCTTAGTAGGAAACAATAATTCTTTTTTTTTTTTTAAGATTTATTTATTTATGCATACAAGCACTGGGGTACAGGCCAGAGGTGTGGGGGAGTGAGAGGATTCACCACAGAGAGCGGGGAGCAGAACAGGCAGATCAAAGGAAGTACACTGCTGAGGGGAGCAGCGGGCACAGCAGGAGAGGTCTGCTGTGCCATGTGGGTCCCCTCCCCGGCCGGCAGCAGGGATCGAACTTGTGCTGCAGTGGCTGTGGTCTGCTTCATAGTGCGCCGCCTAACCCACTGCGCCACCAGGGAGGCCCAGGAAACCATAATTCTTAATTTGACTAAGTATTGCAGAATTTCTTTTCACCTAGATGTATGTTTTACACTGAAGCCAGCAGTGTTCTTGTTCCATATTTTGTATTATCATATTCTCTTTTTTTCTGCAGTTTCAAAGGGTGTAAGTTCTATCACATTGGTATAATTTTTATCTTCCGATTATTAACTCTAAATATACTTCTTAAATGACCTACTTACAGTCTTTCATTTTATAAATTCTTTTCATCACCTTTGGAACTTTGCTGTTTTTCTGTCTTTTGTTGTTTTCCAGGAATTCCTTACATATTCTGGATATCTATCTCTTGACGCTTATAAATATTGCAAATATATCCTTCCAGACCTTCCTTTGTCTATTGACTCTATGATGTCTTTATGGATGAGAAATTCTTAATTTTGATGAAGTCACATTCATCAACTTTTAAACTTATGGGTTGTATTTTGGTATGTTACTTTAGAAGACTTTCTCTACCTGTTAAATAATTACCTACAGTTTCTGTTGATGGATGGCTTTATGGTTTTATATTTTGGGTACTTACACTATCTGTAGCCCATGTTTGAAGGTGGTATAAAGTAAGGCAACAATTTTATAGTTTTTTATATAATATTAATAATTCAGGGTTCCAAATATCATTTAAGCAATCCATTCTTGCCCTCTTACTCTGCTCCTCCCTTCGAAATGCTTCAGTGTCTACATGTTTTCTACTAAATCTAGAAATATAATATGAATCATAGATACAGTCTTTAAATCCTGAGAGGAATAGTTTTTATCCTAATTAGATATTTTGTCAGCAACTGAGGTCAAGAACAGTCATAAGGATGCAGAATTTCAAGCTCTCATTCATAGATTTGTAGGACTCAGAGCCTAGCAATGGGAAACTTACAATTCAACAGGCAAGCACAATCTTTCCTGGCTGGACCAGAGACTAGACCTGACTGCACTCCATGAGTCGGTGTAGAGGTGCCGACCAGTCCTGAATCCTCTCTGGACTTCATCTGCATCAATTAGAAAATAACTTTCATTTGATATAGTGGACTCACAATTAAATTTTTATGTGAAGAGTTTATGAAAGTAAAAGAAATTTCAGAAGCCACAGGTATTGTTGGCCTCATGAGTTTTTCTAAATTTTCCTGCCAGAGCATTGCTTTTCCATTGAATAGTACTGGCAATCCATTATTAATATGAATTCATTTTTAGGTCTATCTACAAGTTGGCTATTGAGAACAAAGGGTAAGAACCGCCACAGAATACAGCACTCTGCACATTGAGGGCCAATAAATATTTGATGAGCAAAAGATGTTGATGATACCAGGTGAGAAGAAAGGGTCATTTTCCATTTTTATTGTCAGTAAACCATGGAGAAGGGCAAAATAAATTAAAAAATCAGAGTGAATCAGTGATTTTTCTTTGTCTTCACAAATTAAATAACACTAACATATTTTCTGAGAATGTTACATTAAACTAACTCCAATTTATGAAGGCTGCTGATAGAAATATTTTATATTGCTAGTCCAAAGATGCATACAGTGCTAAGTTTCCTCCTTTTATTAGTGCTGAGTTTCTTCCTTTTATTTAAAAACACAGGAAAATTACTCCAGTGAGCTCTGGATACAACAGGTTTTGCAATAGGTAATGATGTGTGTGTGTGTGTGTGTGTGTGTGTGAGTATGTATGTGTGTGTGGTGGGCATGGAGGAATGGAGTTCTGTTTAATAGTCATATGGTCATAGGAAGTTGGAAGAAAATGGAAATTACACCTGAGCAGGGCCAGCAAGATTTTCCAGGTGGATATGAGGGAGCTTATTGAGGAAATGTAGTTTCAGTCTACAGAAAAGTAAATACTCTGATTCCTGACTAAAAATCAAGTTTCATTTTTCAGGAAAATGCCCTGGGTTCTTTAATCCTCACTAAATTCTTAATGAAATCTTTAATCAACAGGGAGGCTCAGCAGAAGTTTCCAATTCTGCTCTCAGATATGTGGACAGAATGCACCATAAGCAGCTCAACCCTTGGGATAAAAAAGTTGCCTGTGTGGGAAAAGGCAAGCTAAATAATTCCCACCCGATGACTTGCTTGAAATGTTTGCTAATAGGTATGGGGAGGAAGGCTCTACATTCACTCTCTCAGAGCCATTGGATGTGCAAAGTTGAGGCTTCTTTGCAAGAGATCTCAATAAGTTTAGGAGCCTGAAGCAGACATACTTCCTGTTTCACCCCTTCACTCAAATTCAGAAAAATAACTTCTGCTTCAAGTGCTGGCTCAATCTGCTCATCCATTCATTCATTTGCTCAGTGTTTATTGAACACCTACTTTGTTCCAGGCACTGTGAAGGAAGCTGGAATCAACGGAGATAGATGGCCCATGCCCACAAGAGGCTCACAATTTTATTGAAAAGGAAAAATAAGGAGACCTTGCATTGAGGATTTTCTATAGACCAGGGGATGAGTGGCATGACAGCAGTGGGGGCTGCTCATGAACTGTTCACATGCATGGAATCCAGCAGAAGATATCTCCACACTACCATTTAGTGACTGTATGATTTCATACAAGTTACTTCGCTTGCAGTGTCTCAGTTTCCTCATCTGTAAAATGGGGTATAGATTTGTGTACGGGTTAAATGAGCAAATGCACATGAAGCAGTTAGTACAGGACCCACAATGTGCTATGTGATCAGTCAATCAGGATTAGTAATGATGTGATTTTGGCATGTGGTATTAAGAGAGCACAGAATAAGGGCTTCATGTCACCTTGGGAAAAGGTGAGAGCCTCCATTTGTTTACAAAGTCAGGATGGATAGTCATCCCCTTGTGGGAGACTTCCCTCTCACAGACTTTATGAGGCCTTCACCAGGCTGCAGTATTTCCTGGGGATGACCAGAAGCAGCCCTCAGAGAACTGAAAAGTCCGAGATTTTTTTCTAGCTGTACCCTGGAAATGACCATTACTCCATGTCTTCAGTTCACTACTAAATCCAGCAGATTTCTGGGCAAGATGAGAAAGAAAGTCATCTTCATTTCTTCACCAAGTCAAAGGGAAATGAGTAATTCACTCCAGCATCATGGAATGTTTGAAAGGGGATTTTTCTTTTTATCTGAAGGAAATTTGGGCAGGAAAAAAACAGACTAAAATGATTCCCCAATCTGGGCAGCCCCTGTACAATACTTAATTTAGTATTCCTCTGAAATTTATGAAATTCTTGCTGCATGCTGGAAACTGAGCCTGTATTTACTGATCACCCCCTATGGCCAACCACTGTAGACATTCCCTTCTATAACTAATCAGATGCTCATTGTACTTCCATATGTGGCAAGTTCATTACTATTCACAGGAAGAAATGGAAACATAGAGAAGTAATTAATAACTTGTTTAAGGCTATACAGCAAGGCAGGAAATGGTGTAGCAGGGATTTGAACTTGCACAGGAGGACCTAAGAACCCAAATACCTAACTATTGTGTTTCTCTGTTCATCAAGATATAATCACATCCCATGAGGAGCTCTCACTCTAGTGAGGAAGCCAGAAAAGAGAGCAGATCATTAATATACAGTGTAATCTGTGCTCCATAAAGGTGTGAACAGGGCACTGTGGGAACACAGAGGAGGAGTGATTTATGCCTGAATCAGTTTTAGCTATAATCAGAAAAGTACTTAAGACTGTACAAAATTTCCAAAATATGTACAGACCCGAAGTGATGAAAATCTGTCACAGTGGAAGAAAAGCTTAAACTTTTAGATGGCTAAAGAGTAAAACAGACTAGGTAATCAGTCTCCAAATGAGCAAGAGTCAAATTTAAAATCGTAACAGCCTGTTATACCAGGGGTTATTACATGCTTACTACTGTTCGGGTGTGACAGAGGTACTTCTCATGTTCAGGTCCTAACCAAAATTCTACTGCTTGGAGGTGAGTGGCTAGGGTCCAATTACTTTTCCCGTCTACCTACTCCAGGTGCCTAGCTCAGTGCCTGGCTCCAGAGTCTTTCAGAAGTTGAATATTCTATTTGTGGCTAGTCCAAGACTTATTCTGTTTTCTCGCCATTCCAAGACTTCATTTCCTATCTCATTTATATTTCTCACAGATGTTACAAGGAGGCAAACTCTAAACCTTCATCCCTTTCAACATTTGGTAGACACTATAAAAATGAGAGTCCAAGATAAATTCTGGTGATAACATCTGAGATTTCCATAGCCAATTTCATAGATTATTTTCATCAATTATAATAGATACTTAAAAGTCAGCTTAAACTAAGTGGAGAAAAACTGGTTTCATATTGTTTACAATATTTCCTGGCCTCTATTTCAGTCTTCTTTGATGAATGGTGGTTACGAGAGAGTACATATCCTCTCCAACCCTTGGCTGATATCAAAATTACCTTTTGAACAAGAGGGAAGAGATGGAACAATGGGAGAAAAAAAGCAGAAAGGGGTGAAGATAGAGAGAAAAACTGTCAAACTAGTCTCAAAAATAAATGGAGGAGGCAAGGATGTCCTGCAAAATGGTGTAAGTAATGTTACAATATATCACCATTTGTTACAAAGTCAACTGAATTGTACTTCCACAGAGAGTCAGTAAGGATTCAAGGAAAAGCATCAATCTCCAGGAAACATCATCCTTTTGATGTTCAAACTTGTGAGCATCTTTATGTCTTATCAGTCACCAGGCCAGGTGTTGCTGAGTTCCAGTTACTGTCTACAATTCTGCAGGTCTCAGATTTCTCAGTTACACTGCCAGGGGTCTAGTTACTGAAGAGCAGCTCCCATGAGCAAAGGCCTTGACTTTGATAGACCTTTAGGCATGCTTTCAGGGCATCCAAGAGATCTCAGCTGTGCTTGTGGTAGACCTCTGACACCCAAACATGGTCCTGTCCCACCTATAGTCATAAATTTCTCTTAATGACTCATAGTCTTCTAGTGATATGTGCAAAAATGATAATAGAGGGTCTTTGTACATCTCATATGTCATGAATTGCAAGTTATTTTTCAAACATTTTTATAGCATCTGCTAACAATAAAGTATATTTTTAACTTGGGAATTATTTAATGCACATTTTAAATGTTCTATGTTTTTGTTTGGAAATATTATTTTGAAGACATTTAATGCCAGCGTCTTTGTTTATAACAACCTTGATCAAAGCACCAACTAACAAGCAATTTTGTTAAACAGATGCTGTTTTCTATTGTTACTTCTTTGGATTTTTTTTTCTTAAATTAATGATTAATTAAGGACTCTTAAAAATGTCAGAGTTAGGGGCCTCCCTGGTGGCACAGCAGGTTGAGTGCTGCACTGTGAAGCATCTGCAACACAGCACACGAGTTCAATCCCCAGCCAGGGAGGGGACCCACATGGCGCAGCAGACCTCTCCTGCCTCACCTGCTGCTCCCCTCAGCAGTGTATTTCCGTCAATCTGCCTGCTTTGCTCCCACTCTGTCTCTGGGGATTCCTCTCATCTCCTGTGACTCTGGCCTGTACCCAGCTATTGTGTGCATAAATAAATAAATCTTAAAATAAAATCAGATTTAGGAGGATCCCATTTACTTTTTTTTCAGTTGAGATGAAGTTCATATAAAATTAGCAATTTTAAAGAAGACAGTTCATTGGCATTAGGTGTACTCACCACCTCTGTTTAGTTCCAAGATTTGTTTATCAATCCAAACAGAAACTCCATACAAATACTGCCTATGCTTCCCTTTCCCCAGTTTTTGGAAACTATCTATAACCAATCTTTCTATTTGGATTTACCTGTTATAAATATTTCATATAAATAGCATAACATGTTAACTCCTTTTCTTTTACTTAACATAATCTTTTCGAGGTTCACTCACATGTGGATGGCATGTATCAATGTGCTTCAATCCTTTTAATGGCTGTATAGTATTTCATTGTCCATATACATGGCAATTAATTTACCCATTGATCTGTTGATCCACATCTGGGTGGTTTCCACCATTTAGGTATTATAAATAGTGCTTCTATGAACATGCATGTACATATACTTGCTTGAACACTATTTTCAGTTCTTTTTTGATAAATCTGTAGCACTGGAATTGCAGGGTCATTAGGTAATTCTATGCTTAAATTTTTGAGAAACTGTCAAATTCTTTTCCATAGCAGCTACACTATTTTACATTCCCACCAGTAGTGAATGAATGAAGGTTCCAATTTCTATACACTTTTATTACTTTTGCCTTTTAAAAAACTTGTCTTCCTACTATGTGTGAAAAGGTATCTTTTGGTTCTGATTTACAATTTTCTAACTACTAATGATGTTAAGCCTCTTTTTATGTGTTTGTTGGTTATACATGTGTATATATATGTGTATGTACATATAATATTTTGAGAAATGCCTGCTCAAATCTTTTGCTCATTTAAAAAAAAATCCAGTTGTCTTTTTGTTCTTAAGATTTCTTTACATATTTTGGGTACTAGGCCCTCATCAGATTTCTGATTTGCAAATATTTTCTCCCTTTTTTTAAGTGCCTCTTCATTGCCTTGAAAATAACTTTTGATACAAATGTTCTTAATTTTGAAGAAGTGCAAGTTTTTATTTTTACTTTTGGTTTCATATCTAAGACTCCACTGCCAAATACAAGACCATGAAAATTTACCTCGTTTTCCCCCTAAGTTTTATAGATTCAGCTCTTATATTTAGTTTGTTGGCTGAATTTGAGTTATTTTTTTTCTTTTTACATTTTAAAAGGGCATGTTTATTAGGGAAAGGAGAAAAAAAAAAAGAGGCACCTGCATAGTTACAGCCAGACAGGAGAGTTGCTGGCTCCTATTTTGCATGGAAAAGGTCTGTGAAAAGAAACACCTGCATAGTCACAGGCGGGCTGGAGAGCTGTAATTTCCAGAGTTCTGAGTTAATTTTCGTAGCATCTCCATACTCTGTTTCCCTGGATCTCACTGTCCAAGGCAACTTTGGAAGCCATGTAACAAAGGCAGCAAAGCCTCAGAATGATTTTGTGGTTGCATCCATGCTGCAGTGTCACTTGAGTGAGAAATAACATTTGGAGGAATTAAACCATTTGATGTATGACTTTGCTGGTTACTAAAGCTGGTGATATCATAGAGTAGTGGTTCTCAAACTTCCCTATCCATCATAATGAAAACACAGATTGCTGGGCCACAGTCCCAGAGTTTCTGATTCAGTAAGTCTGGGTTGGGTCCCAAGAACACGCGTGTCTCACAAGTCAACAGCTGATGTTGATGCTGTTGGTTCAGGAGCCATACTTTGACAATCGCTGTCAGAGATAATAAATAATGCATAAAGGAGTCAAATGAGGGATGTTTACCAAGCTGACCTGAGAAGTCAAGGACATTAAATTAATTAACTTATTTAGCAAATACTTGTTCACTGGATGGTCGCATGTGGTGTGCCGTGACGTAGAGATAGAATGGCCACCTGCTTGGGCAAACTCACCATGGAGAGGACATGCACCTAGCAGCACAGATATTTCATGCAGTAGTGGGCCCTAGGTCACAATGAAGGAAAGGGTGGAGGAATGTGAGACCAGATGATAGAGGGTTTCATTCTGTTTGGGGTGGGGATGGTGATACTCAGAAAAGGCTTCTTTAAGAAAGTGTCATTTAAGGTAAGATTTAACCGTCTGTGAAGACAAGGATTTATTTTATTTTTACTTTTTAAGAAGGAGGGTGTATTCCAAGGGGAGAGAATGCATGAAGAAAGCAAAAAACTGGAAGAAGGCCAGTATATCTTGAACAGGGAAGAAAGGGGAAGAATGGCAAGGACTGAAATGAGAGAGGTGGAGGGGAGCCAGTTCGTGCTCAGGGTGGAGAGCCACATAAAGATTTTGATTTTAATTCCAAGAGCAGTGTGAAATTTATTTGAGCATTAAAGGAAGAGAAACACTGTTGGCACTTAGAAATATTTTTATTCCTTTTCTCCCATTTTCTATTCATTCTTTCTTATTAATTTATAAAAATGTTTTGGGAATCAATAAAATTAGTCTTTTTTATGTTTTGCTAATTAGTTTCCTTTGTCATTTGTTTTTGACCTTTTTAATATTATTTCTCCACACCCAGAATTTATAATATTTGTAGACTTAATTTGTCACATTTTATGATTCTGGTTTTATGTTCTACTTATAAAGGACTTTATTACCTCGAAATTATCTTTTACACAAAGTTCATCATGCTTTTAGTAGGATGTGCAATTTGAAAACAATGAAATATAAAATTTTACCTATGAAAAAACAAAGACTAAAAAGCTTAATGGTATTCTGTGTTAGCGAGGGTGGAAGGGAGATGACATCCCTATATTTTTGGTGGTAGATACATTGAAATGTTAAAATTTGGTAAATTGATGTGCCATGAATGTATTGTACCAAGACAGCGTTACATCTCCCTCACATACCACTTAATTACATGTTTAAATATCTTCAAATAAATATGGGGATGAAACTCCATAAGCACATTAAAAAATTGATTTTACTTTTACCAATTTCTTAACTTTCTCTGGCTTTTCCTGCTCCTTCTGGAAAACAATTTCTATCTCTGCCCTTTCTCTTCTTTCCATACCAGCATCGCCTCTTAGTCAGGCTCTTGAACAATGAAGAAGGAGGAGACAGAGAGACACACTCCCCGAGAGGGTAAAAGTCACTTTGCCTTTACTGACATTTTTATCTTATCTGTATTTTATTCTCAGATGGATGATGTGGTCAGATGTGAGGATCAACTTACAGCTACTGAACTTACAGGGTTCCTTCCTCCAGCTCTAGGGTTCAATCATCCCAAGCATTTGAGAAAATTTTCTCTTTTGAAACCAAGTATTACATGAACATTTGAGTATTTGCAATCTAAAAAAAAAAAATGTTTTCTCAATTAGCATATTTTGAGAATGCAGGTGTGCAAGGGAACAGTAGGAACGGAAGGTAGCACAGATCCTGGTAAGGAACAAACACCTCAATGAGAGAGGCACGTACACGTCCCAGTAACTTTTGTCCAAAGCACAAAGGTGAGGAATAGCACAGGGGCACCAAGAGCAAGCTCTGGAAATACTGGAGCACATGCGACAGTTCAGTCTCTCTGCTTGCTTACAACAGAAGCTTTAATCAATACAATAAATAACTTGTTGCGGAAAAACTGGAATTAAAGGAAGAGTTGGTAATAACAGTCTGGGAAAGACAAAATCAGACGGGCAAATCTCGTGACCCTGGTAAGCAGAGGTCATGGAGAGTTTCTGTAGCTAGCTCTGTGGAGGTAGCCAGAGCTTGCAGTGGATGGCCCTCTGCCCAGGACACCTGTCCACATCTCAGCAGAACGTCTTCTTGGTTGATTTAGATCCATGTCCAACTTCAGTTTGTGTGTGTGTGTGTGTGTGTGTGTGTGTGTGGTGAGAGGGCAGAGAAGGGGAAAAGCACTGCACTTGATAGTCCCGCTGGGACTCTTTGAAAAAGAAAGTTTATCGATATCATAAAATTAAAGAGAGGATATTAGACAGGGGGTAAAAAACCTGCAGATGTCCTCTAGAAGCATCAGTAAAGGAACCAAAGGAGGCTCTTTGAAGAGAAGGGGCTTAAGGAAGGTCTGGATAGAGTATTAAAAAGTAGGTACGGGGGATGAGGAGAAAGATGACTTGAGCAATAACTTGAGGGAGCAATCTGAGCAAAGGTTTGCAAAAGAAAATCCAAGTACAGACCATGATCTGGGAGTGAGGGAAGTTCAATATATTTGTAGTGTAGAAATATAGTGAATAAAATGGGAAGAATAACTAAAAAGGTTTAGAATTAGAGTTCTAATTCAATGTGCACAATGCACAGTGTTACAAAGATGATTGGATGAAATAATGGACATGAAGTGCTTTGAAAAGTTTAAGCAATGTTCCAATCTATGAAATTTTTAATTTAGAAAAATTATTCCTCAGTAAATTTAGTTTTTATAGTAGCATTTTTCTGCAATGTATCATCATTTGCAAAATGACAAATGTAAATAGAAAATCTGGTCATAAAGTTCTGTAATTCATAAATATGCAAACTTTGATGTGCTATGTTAATATTCAATAATGGAAAATTTCAGATATGCTGATTTATAACTCATCTTCCTGAAAAACAGCTTTTCAATAAATCAATTTTCCACTGATAGTAAGTGCTCTTATTTTCTTCTGAGCAGCTGTGATTACAGAGGTAATTTACAAACATTCAGTCCTCAGCATGTCCCCTGACCTCCTGAAATAGACACTATCATTCCTAGTATTTATAGGAGGAAACTGGGCTAAGAAACAGAAACATGAGATCACTTTCCAAGGTCACATGATTGAAAAGTGGCAGAACCAATTTTTTTCTAATTGTTTCTAAAGGTAGCATTTATTCCCTGGTCCCACAGTACTAGAACTGCCTCTACCTAGTGCGCCATCAGGCCCTGCCTTTACTTGCCCAAAGCCATAGAAAAAGTTCCCAGGCATCCAGCAAGAAGACGTACAGTGCCTGTTGTGGTATGAATTGGTAAAGGAGTGAGATGACTGAGAAATGGGTATTTGTGATTTCAAACATTTAGTGGAAGAGAGTCAGCAGTTGAGTGCCACCTTGGAGTCCAATACTGTGTAAGATATTTTACCTTTTATTTTAACATTTAGTATCTCTTGCTTCAATAATCCTTTTTGGAATTATATATTTATAAAACCTTCCGAACTCTGATATATATTTTAAAATTCTCCAATAGTTTATTCAAATAGTATTATACATTTGCTTTTTATATTTCAACTAAAGATTTTTATTTTATTTTTTATCTTGACATTAATTTTTTATTTTTATAAATTTTATATATATTTTACATTATTTTTCATTTTTGTGCATTGTATATTTCTCATCCCTGTGAAATTCCCATCACCAATTCACCTGTGCACTATCACCATCGTCCTTTGTCTCTCTCCACCCATTTTTGAACTGAAGAATTTTAAAATTGAGACAATAAGTTTTAATATTGCATTATTTTCATGTATCTAGCATACTGATTTGATATTTGTATATACTGTGAAATCATCACTAAAATGAGCCTAGTAAACATCCAACATCATGTAAATTTACAATTATTTTTCTTGTGATGACAAACTTTAAGATTTATTGCTTTAGTAAACTTGCCAATATGTAATATGGTATTAAATATAGTCAAAATGTTATTTATTGCACCTCCAGACTTATTTATAACTGGAAACTTTCACTTTTGCATTACCTTTACCCACTTGGCCCTCATGCCTCTGAGGATCACCAATCTTATCAATGAACTTGATGTTTTGTTTTGTTTCAGATTCCACATGCAAGTGAGCTTATATGGTATATGACTGATTTCACTTAACATAATCTTAAGGTCCATCCAACTTGTCTCAAATGGCAAGATTTTAGTCTCTTTTTAAATGACTGACTGGTATTTCAGTGTGTGTGTGTGTGTGTGTGTGTGTGAGATCTTCCTAATGCATTCATCTGTCAGTAGACAGACTGTCTCCACATTTTGGCTATTTGGAAATAATGACGTCTCAGTGAATATAAAGGTACATTTATCTTTTCTAGTGGTTGATTCCAAATTCTTTGGGTAAGTATTCAGGAGTAGAATAGTAGTATCATAAGGAAGCTCTATTTTTAATTTTTTGAATAATTGTCATACTGTTTTCCATAGTGGCTGCACCGATTTCCATTCTCACCAACAGTGTATAGAGTTCCCTTTCCCTCACCCTTGCCAACACTTATTATTTCTTTCTTTTTAATAAATGTCATTCCAACAGCTGTGATATCTCACTGTGATTTGGGTTTGCATTTCCATGATAGTAAATTATATGAAGAGCCTTTTTAAGTTCCTATTGGCCATATGCATGTCTTCAAGGTACTTCTGCTTCATCTCTGTTGGATGGGAATCGTTCTCCCCATTTTGCAGAGAGAAGTCATGGTTTGAAAGTATGTGAAGTGTTCAAAGGAAGTAGTATTAATATATCCAGGTGCTATTCAGTCATTCATTGAAAATATTTATTAAGCATACTGGGTCCCTGGTCACCGGGCAGGTAAAGATTCTTGGTGGAGCTTATATTCTAGAGTGGGGAGTCCAAAAAGCTTTATAAAAAGTCACATGGTAAGTTACAAAGTCATAAGCACTATGGGGTCATAAAAAGTAGAGCAGGGTAAAAAGAAGGTAGGGACCAAGGAGGGATAACTTGAAATTTGGATTTTTAAATTGAATAGTTTTATCACAATATGCAGAACTCTACAGAGGTTGATTCACTAAGATAGAAACTAACTTTTCTGCCTATGGAATCACCAAAGTCTCTTTATGGTTATATCTAGTAAGCTGATGGAACTGGAGAATCTTTTTCACAAGCAGTATTTAATGTGCATGGGAATTGCAAGGAACCAGAGACCCCATTCCCACCCATCTCTGTCCTTGCTAGCTACTACCTTTATCTTGATGATTGTTTGAAATTCCTTCTTTATTTCAACAAGCAATGATGCTGAGAGGACATCTGAAGAACTAGAATGAGTGCGTGGAAGTTGTTTAACCTGGAGTCTAATCCTAGTGAGGGGCTTGGCTAGAGACTGGGGACTGGGAGACAGAACAGGAGGGATAAGGACGGAGACCCTGGGAGACATGGGACCCCTGGGACATAGAACAATAAATAGAAGTCAATAACAAGAAAAAGCCCACGACATCATCACCGGTTAGGCTACGTTAGGACATTGGCCAACATTGACCAATCAAGAAACTGCATAATCGCCATGGTTCATCCTCTAGCCCCAGACATGAGCATAATTATACACCCCCAAAGTTGTTTTCACAGGTGGTGGGTCTCTCCCATGCAGGAGCTGTACGGTTACCTGTTTTTGCATAAATCTCAGGTCTGCTTGCTGCTGGCAGGAGTTAGCCTGTTTCTTTAACTCTTGTGGCTTTGCTCCCAGGAGCTGGCCTGTGTCTTTAAATATACATGTCCTTCCCTTGCTTGTTACTGCCCTTGGCATGCTTGTTTCAATTCTTTGTTACACCTCCATGACTCCTGGTTAGTATTATCTTGTGTCAAAACATCCACAACAATCTCCCTCTCATTAGGTCTGTCACTAAGTCACATTAGTTAAAATTTGACCTTGAAAAATTCCCTTCTCTACTCTGAATATTTCTCCATCAGACAAATGAAAAAGTATTGGCTTCTAAGAGCATTTCTACTAGCATTTTGTGACTATAAAATTCTGCTAATTTTTTTTTTAGGATGACCCAGTTAAATTGTTTTAGCAGACAGATTGGGACTCAGTGAGAGAAATTTACCTTTTCATGTTTCCTCATGACATTTCAGCATCAAACTTCTTTTTAAAAAATCACCCAGAGGGCCTCCCTGGTGGCGCAGTGGGTTAAGCAACGCACTATGAAGCAAACCGCAACCACTGCAGCACGAGTTCTATCACTGCTGCCGGCTGGGGAGGGACCCACATGGCACAGCAGACCTCTCCTGCCGTGCCCGCTGCTCCCCTCAGCAGTGTACTTCCGTTGATCTGCCTGTTCTGCTCCCTGCTCTGTCTGTGGTGAATCCTCTCACCCCCCACGCCTCTGGCCTGTACCCCAGTGCTTGTATGCATAAAATAAATAAATCTTTTAAAAAAAAAATCACCCAGAGAGTCAACAGATCCAGCTCATGGTCTCGCCTTCTTCTGGGTGAGTATTAGGAGCAGGTTCTCTGCATGGACTGAGAATCCTAACAAGACTGACTGTTCATTTCCAAGGGTAGCTCAAGGGATTGGAATGACTCTGCAAGCCCCATATGGCTTGGGACCTGGTTACTTAGCAATAGCCTCCCTCCCCATACAATGGCAATTAACAAGAAATTAAAACTCTCAACTGATCCAGCTAATGGTCCCCAGATCTGAGTACCAGAAAATGAGAGGCAGGAGGTTTTAGGGTTTGTTTTATTATTATTATTTTAGTACACTTTGAAAAACTTCTATATGTCCTTGACTTTTGAAACTATAGTATTTCAGATGTCCAGGTTACATACATACGTACATGGTATTTTTGTCACTTAGCTTGTACATTTCTTCTGTTTATCTGCTCTAGAAACCTTGACTGATTAACAATCATTCAAGGAAAGTTTCAATTTGAAATTTTGTGCCTTAATACTTGTTTCACTATGCATGTGCCCAGTTACATTCTCAGCAATCTGCCAGACATTTGTTACATGCCTTCCTTTTATCTTAAAGCTTTTTCTTTTGTCTACTAATCAAAACCTGCTCCTTCTCTAGAGCAGTTTGGAGCCCATGATGAAGCCCAGTCCTCAGTTTGTGGTTCCAAATACCATGCTAAATACTGAGTTAGAACAATATGACTTCCCCCTTTTTTTGCTAATTTTCCTTACCAACATTCTCCCTACCTTCACAAACAGATCAACTCCTTGAGGATAGGAATCATGTTTTACATTTTTCTTTATGTATTCAGACTCTACTCAGCACAGTAATAGTCATTACTGAAGGTCACTTAATAGGGAGCTTAGCAATCTCTGTGTTGTATGCAATTTGACAAAATTGGCTATTTAGATAATTTGGACAATAAACTTAAAAACATTCAAAATTAGAAGTTTAAAGCATTAGGCACCTTAGGGATTAATAGATCAATTCTTCATTTTACTGATGAGAAATCTGGGACTTAAATAAAGGCAGTGACTCATCCAAAGTTAAACTATTAGTAAATGAAAAACTTGGCTCTAACTCCAGGAGTTTGAATCCATTGCCCCACCATGAATTATTTACTAGATGATACTCCTGTAGGAGGCTCTCCCATGGGTGCTACATAATCAGGGTGTGTACAGTATGGTAGAGAGCAGGGCAACATCACCTCTCTACTGCTCAAGAATGAGGTCATCATATATGTGAGAGTCTGTAATTAACGCAGATATCACTACCTCTTCTCTGACTTATGAAAAGCTGCAAATGTCAGTACCTTAAATATTACTGGTATCAAATGACTTGTAGAAGACATGTGCATGTTGCTATACCTAAGCTGGTGTCTTTTGATTCCCATTCAGTAATATACTGATGAAATCAACTTGCCAAGTTCTACTTTGTGTTGCCAAATAAGTGGAGTGTTGAGACCACCAGGTCAATCCTGGTGTTTACTGAGGCCCCTGATGTAGAAATTTTAAAGCACAGGGGCAACATGGAATGGTGGAATTGCAGATACTTGGGAGATGGTGAGGGGGAGCATGTCACAGCAATAAAGGGGAGCCCTGGGGATCATGGTGCAGGACTGTGGAGAGAGATCTAGTTGCAGGGTGATCCAGTTATTAAACATAAATGGCCTCTGAAAGTAGATGGAAGGGGAAGTCAAGAGGATCCAGAATCCTGTGGCAGAGATATGTAGTCTGAGAGTGGAAATGAGCAATTATATTTGGCAGAAAACAGTTACAGGACTGAAAAGAATAGCACCGTAAAAGACTTAGAGAATGAATATAAAAGAGGAAGGAAAGACGGAAGAAGTGAGGACAGAGGAGTGAGTTTTTTTAAAGTGTAAAATGAGCTGTTTCTGTGTTACTTTTACACATGATCCTCAAATAATGTCATTTCATTAAAATCATAATGTTCGTGAGAAAAAAAATCTCAGCAGATGTTGAACAAGATGCTATTTGAGTATCTGCTTTTGTTATAAGTTGCTTTGTTTCTGTCGCAGTTTCTAAGTATCTCCCCGTGATGTCAAGTGATGTCAAGTGCTGTACTTTCTCATTAGAGAGAGGGGAAAAAGTATAGTTGGGGCACAGAAAGGGGCTCCCCACTTTGAGTAAGTGTGATGCAAGTGTATGTTGGTAACTGTGATTGCTCTGCTCTCTCTAGTGGGTGAATACAGTACGCCTGCATTTCCCAGATGGCTTATGAGTCACTCAGCAAAGACAACATAGATCGATGTCTCAAGAGTGAAGTGCAGCGTCTGTAATTCAGATGATTCTGTGCTTCAGCATCATCACATGTCATAGGGGTAATAGTTTGATTATAGGACAATATATTCTATTATTAGAGATGATAGATAATAGTACCAACAAATAGGATTGTTACAAGGAGTAACCAGGTTAATAATCGTGAAGTGCAGGAGACAGCAGTCTATAGATGTTCATCGAATGAATAAAAAACAAAACAGTGTAGACTCAAAGATAATATTGGAAGAGATTGTAGGGATCATGAGTCAAATCATTCCTTTGACAGATGAACTAGGTTCCAAATAATGGAAATAATTCCCTTACAGTTTTCAGAGATGATTAGTTAGTGGCAGAGGGAAAGAGAATGAAGAAAGTCTCCTGATTTCCAATCAAGGGTCCTTTTCACTACGAAACTCATAATAGGCAGCAAAATAGTACAGACTCAACAAATCCTAGCTTAAATATTTAACTAGATTATTAGCCCTGAGAGGGCTGTGTCTTTTCCTTCTGTGCATCGATAGTGATTATCTAGATGCCCCAATTCAGTAAAAATCTGTAGACGTTCATGCAATCTTTGTGTAATTTGATGAGTTAATTCACATTTGAGGCAGTCAACGTCAACTGGGCTTAGAATTGATACAGTAGGAATGTTTTGGATGAAGAAACTTATAAGGTACGTCAGTATTTCCCACTTGCTTTCAAACCTTGCATGTAAATTCAGTCTTGTATCTAACAGAGCAATGCTTAGTCAGTGCTAGTTATTATTTCTAGGCATTTGCCTATTAGGTTGAGATCTGTTGGTATAACCTGGCACAGAGGCGCTGCTAGGTCTGATTCTCTTTATAGGGTGTGGGCAGATAGCCGTTTGGCTAACAACAAAATGAAGTGGCTAACATGACAGATAGGTACAAATAGGTGATTAAGTGTTGCCCAAATATTGGTTTCATTTCAGAGTACTTGATTACTTCCATATCATGACAAGAAATCAGTCCTGCAGGAGTTCTCTGTCCCACTGGGTTCCCTGCCCCCTTTAAAGTTTTAAGATGTTTGCTTCCTGTCAGCACTGTTTTTATTCAATTGGCTCCAGTTGGGGATTTTCATATACTTTTCCTGTTTATTTTTCTTCCTGTTTCTCAAAACGGGAAGCAAAAGATAAAGGTGAACAATTGGAAAGCGCTTTATAATGACCTTTACAAGACCATCAAGTCATTCAAGGTTTCTATTTTGACCCATCGCTCATTGCACAACAGTTAAAGGGCAAATGAGAGGAAACAGAAAGGGGTGCTGAAGGTTGGGCTGCCATAAAAACATGCTCCTGCTTGGCTGAATCCTTCACCACTGTTATCTACCCCCTCCCCCACCCCAGTAAGCACTTTTTAAAATCTTGGTTCTGGCTTTCAACTCTTTGGCACGGCTATCACCCTACCTCTTGTGTAACAAACAGTGCATCTTTCTAGCTGTGTGACTTAGCCAATGTTCCGCGCTCCTCTGAGCCTCAGCTGCCTGTCACACATGTAGGATGTGTTTGGTGATGAGGTATTTGGGCGGAAAGGTGGACCAGAAAGCAAGGAAGCAGAGCGGTTGTCAGCACTGGTCACTATATCAGGGGCATATTGATGATGGCCAAGTCATTGCAATCAGACGGAAATGGAAATTGGGTCCTCCATGCACCATATCTCAGGTAAATCACCGAACTTATTCCTATCCTTAATCATACTCTTGATTTCAGTATTCCACGTATGCATTTAATTTTCGACTTGTAGATTTGTAGCAAATTGCTTTTTAAACCTCAACTCTAATATATTTTCAACGCCATTACGAGATGTAATCACAGATCCTTCCATCTTTTTGTTCGTTTGCACCCCTTCATGCCTTTCATCAAAATTATCTTTATTTGACTGACAAGCCCCCTCCCCCCCAAAATGATTAAATTCAATACCTCACTTACTCTGACCTCATACATACTGCTAAATATACCTGGAAAATAACAGTTAGCTCTGCTGTCTCGTCTCACTATAACTTCATAATCATATGTTTCACACCTGGAAATACTATTAAATTTCCCTAGTCCATACAATCTTTCCATTATTGTTTCTACACTTTCTCCTAGCTCCTCAAACATCCAGGTTTCTTTCTCCAGCCTCCCTTTTTACTTCATTTAGATAAAGGGAACTTGGAAAAAGAAGTTTCTATATGTTTTCACTACATTTACCACTTTCCCAGCATATCATTCACGTTTTTCCAGTTCTATGACTGAACCTTTTTTCTTCTTACCCTAGACCAGTCTGTTTCTTCTTATCTAAGGTCTTAGATTCCATCATTTCCACCTATAAGGGGACATCCCTTGAGTATTTCTCCCTTCTCTCTCCCATCTAATCAGTTTTTTACTTCTTTCTGGATCATTCACATAAATATAAAAAGATGTTTCAATAGTCTCATCTTACTACATCTGATCTTAGCTAAAAGGCTGAGGAGCAGTCATCTTAAAAGCAAACTTTTTATCTCACCTGACATCTTACTCTGTTTATTTTTATAGCAGACTTTTCCAGACTTCCCCATACTAACTGTCATTGATTTATCTCTCTCTTCCATTTTCTTCTTTGGAGTCACTGTGCTTGGATTTTGTTTGTGATAACTCATGTGGGGCAGAAGAACAACCTTAGAAAGGTACATGTGAACTCCATGTTGCTAAATCTAGTGGTGTAATTTGGACTGAAGTATCAGGTGCTGGTAGCCCACTTAAACCTTTCCTCCTTCTTCAAACAACTGTTGCATTTGGCTTCTGGAATACCATTCTCTCTTGGTTTTCTTACTACTGCACTGGGCACTCCCATTTCACACCCTTTGCAGTTTTCTTCGTCTCTCCAGCATCTATATATTGGACTACCCTGGGATCACTCATTCGCCCTCATCTCCCTTATTGATATTCATTTCCATGGTCATATCGTCCAGTTTCAAGGCAATGAAAGTCACCTATGTAGTGATAAGTCCAAAATAGCTATGTCCACCTGAGCCTTTCCCCCATCCCCCTCAACTCAATATCCATGTACCAGCTGTCTACTTAGCATCTACTTGGGTATCTAGAAAGTATCTCAGGCTTAACATACCCAAACTGAACTCTTAGTCCTCTTTAGCCCCTGACCTGTTTCTCCTCTAGTCTTCCCCATGCAAGTATGGTGGCAACTCTATCTTTCTAATCTTTCAGGTAAGAACCCACCATCAAGTCTCATTTCTCATATCAAAGACATTAAATTCTCTATCAGTTCTACCTTCAAAATTAGCCCAAAATTTGACCATCGTTATTTTCCTATTATCCTTTCAACACAGTAAATGTGTGAGATCATGGACCTCTACTCTAAAAACCTATGAATGGCTTTCATGTCACACAGAATAAAAGATGGATCCCTGACAGTGGTGGACACAGTTCAGTGTCAGATCGGAGGTGACTCTTCCCACCTCTCAGACCTCCTCCCCTGGCACTCTTCTGTTCATTGTCTGCGAGAGCTACTCAAGCTTTTGGCTACTTTTTGAGCACACAAGGCACACTCCAGTCTCAGGGTATTTGGATTTGCTGTTTTTACACCAGAGCCTCATGGCTTGTTCCCTCACTTCCTTCATATTTCAACTCAACCATCCTCTCCTAAAGGAGGTTCCGACAGCCCATGCTACATACAAGAGTGTACGTGTGTGCCTACATCCACACCCCACCTCTACTCTTAACCCTGTTATTTTTTTTCTATGCCATTTTACCACCATCTGACACACAATGTAATTCCTTGTTTATCTTTTTCTTCTACCATCTCTATTTATTTTGCTCATTCTTATAGCTCTATGATCTAAAATATTTAACAAATATTTCATGAATAAGTAAATGAATGGAACTAATGTGAGTGCTAAATTAATTCACATGTATGTATAAGGATCAGTGCTTTGTCTGAGTGTTTTTCAGTTTTTTCTGGAATTGGCCTCCCATCTCTGTAGTTCTTCTGGGGACTGCCATGTTGTACAATGAAATTCTGACCCCCTAGCTATATTTGAGAGGTCAGGGATGGACATCTGGGTCAATTGTTTCTTCCCTGGGAATTTGGTTCTGAAACTAAGGGAGTTGAGCCATTTATTGACTCTGTAACATATCTTCCCACAGCTGTTACAGATTTTGTTTTCAGCCAAGAGAACCAGATGCAGAGGTTTCTATCAAATGAGGAGAATATAATGATGATTAGATAGAAGCAGAGGCGACAGATGGCAAGAGAACTCTGTGGCGCTCTTGTCTCACAACCCATTGTTCTTCATGTCCAAAGAGATCCCTGCACTTCCTGCTGCGTTATGAAGCTTAGCAGAAACTTGAGGGGGGGGGGTCATGTCTACATGTCAAAATCTTCATGAAACATCAAATCTATCTAAGTTGTATAAATAAATGTTTTGTGGACATTTGTCACAATACCTGATTTGACAAAGAAGAAATTCTGTCTCTTGTCTTGGAATGCAGCATCATATCATGGGAAGACAACAGGTCCAAAACAGGAAACCCGAATTCTATGCCGAACTGTGAACGTGGGTTAGCCACATCCTTCCATGTCCCTGTTGTCTCACCTGTAAAACAAAAGGACTGAATTAGGTGGCCCATAGTCTATTTTCTGGTCTAGATTTTAGAAATTAAATATTTGTCTTTTCTTGTCAGATGTGGCATTCACTTGGCATGCTTGCCAAGCATGAAGGAACAACTTTAATAAAAGAAAGCAAATGAAATCACTACTTGCGAAGTTAAAGGGGAAAGACATCAACATGAGAGCCAGGCATGACCGACAGGCAGGGTGCAATTCCTCTCCACCCCTCCTGTAGGAAGTTGTCTCTGACTAGTCCCATTCATACTGTGGTGATTATCCAATCCGCATTTAATGACCCATCAACATTGAACCCCGAGCTACAGCATATTAAAAACAATAAACTACATCACTGTCTTTATACTTTTGAAAGTTAGTATTTCCATCGTTTCTCTCTAATAAGAGTTCTGTGAAGTAGGTGGGGTATGAACTAACAACCTTTTAGCACTACACTCAATAATTCAACAAGTATTTTGAGTGCCTGTCGCACACTGCTTGGCACTGGGGTACAGAAAAACTGACATGTTTTCTGCCCTTGAAAAGTCTGCATGCTGTTGATATGGTCCTTTTTATGTTTTACATATTTACGTGTGTGTGTGTGTGTGTTTCAGATTGTGATGGACAAGTAAGAAGGATGTCCAGCAAAAAGAAATTATGAGTTGTTTTTACGACTACAATAAATGTACCAACAGAATGGAAATCAGCTTTCTCAGGAATTGCTTCCAAGTATGTCCCAAATATAAGTTCTCTTGAATCTGGCTCTTGTTAACAAATTTCTTGAGTTGGGAGTGGGGAAGGAAAAGGGCCTTTGTGCTTAACCCAATATAGTGTTTATAATACCATATTTTTTTGGCTGGTTACTCTCTTTTTGTTAGTATAGTGGGCAAGACTATTTTCAGCTCGCAGTCAAACCCACAGTTCCAATAATAATACCTGACGCACAAGAAAGCAAAATAAAACCGCTTTATCTTAATGTTTTTTCATATCACCTCACAGGTCTATATCAGTATTCTCTAAAAAGATGGGGGTAATAGTAGCAGTGCTACTTGCCTGGCTTGCCTGGTGGTCTAGGGGTTAAGTCTCAGCTCTATGACTGCTGCAGCCCGAGTTCGATCCCCGGCCAGGGAGGGACCCACCTATGCAGAGCAGCCCTCTCCTGCCTCGCCCGCTGCTGCCCTCGGCAGTGTGTTTCAGTCAATCTGCCTGCTCTGCTCCCCGCTCTGTCTCTGGTGAATCCTCTCACCTCCCTGGACTCTGGCCTGTGCCCCAGTTCTTGTATGCATAAGTAAATAAAATGTTTAAAAAAAAAGAAAAAGGGAAACTTAAAAGTAACTGCTATGTAATGATACATGTATTTTTTTTCTTAAACTACTTATGAAAACGTTTTATTTCTTTTATACTTTCTGGTATTTTACATCTTTAATAAGTATGTATTTCTTTTAAAATTAGATTAAAACAGGGCCTCCCTGGTGGCACAGCGGGTTGAGCGCCATACTGTGAAGCATCCGCGGCACAGCAGTGAGAGTTCGAGTTTGATCCCGGCCAGGGAGGGACCCACATGGCAGAGCAGCCCTCTCCTGCCTCCCAGCTGCTCCCCTCCGCAGTGTGTTTCAGTCCATCTGCCTGTTCTGCTCCCCGCTCTGTCTGGTGAATCCTGTAACACACACACACACACACACACACACCCTACCACTACACCTCCGGCCTATACTCTTCTATGTGAAAATAAAAAGAAGGAAGGAAAGAGGGAGGAAGGGAGGGATGGGGGAGAGAGATAGGAAAAATCAAGATATATGATAGTGTTGGGGATGAAGTGGGAAAAAGTAGGGAGGGTCTTTACCTGTGACAGTCTAGGAAGGAGTCTGAGGAGGTGACCTGAAAGGGCAGAGAGATCAATTATGTGAAGGGTAAATTGGGTGGGACAGGGGAACTACACCTTTAAGACCACTGAGAGCAGGAGACCTAGATGGCTGGAGCACAGTGAGCAAGGAGAAGGTGGAAACTAGCACAGTGAGGTCCGAGGACTTGCCCAGGCTCATGTGCCTCAGAACATTGTCTATTTAGTCTGTTGTTCACAGGCTAATAATGACCTGACCACCTAGCTCCAAAGGAAATTCCTTGAAATAGATACCACTGAACCTTCCTTTCCCTTTCTTTCCTAACAGTAGTGGAAAGTGTCATCTCTGACTGATACAGCTCAGTGGTTTGGCTGATTAGTTGGGGATATGAATTTAGAACTCATTGAACTTAAGATGACTTCAGGGAAGCAAAATGATTTCTATGGATTCCTTTATTCTCAGTCTTAGAATCAACTCATAAAGTCCACATCCACTGATTTGCCAGGACCACAAATTAAGCAGGGTGTTTAATCTTACGTGCAGCCTTTTTAGCTGCCCTAGGTGGGCCTGGTTCAGCAGCTTCAGATCTTACTCTCAGGTGAGTGTTAATACGTACATACGGGCAACTGGAAAATGCTAAAATTTGTTTCACACCCTACTGGGAAATTTTCTGAGAAATAATTTCCTATGATTGCAGTGTGTCATGACTGTGACTGACCCAGGAGTACCATTCAGAAACTACATTTTCCTAATAGCGAGTAACATTGTCTTAAATGTTACAGATCCAAAAAGGTGACCTAAGGACAACTGAAACAAGTACTTAGTTGGGAAAACAAAATTAAACCCTGAGCTCTGGTCTGTGTGGGCACTTACCTAAGGCACCTCTGACAGGCAACTGATCTGGCACATGAATTTTCAACTCTGCCCATGCACGTATCATAGAAGCTTTACTGAGATATAAATGACACATAATGTACTGCACAGACCGAATTGGATAACATGATGAATTTAGATTTATATATACACCTGTGAAGCTATCATCACAGTCAAGAAAACAGGCATTTGTCACCTTCCAATATTTCCACATGCCCCTTGGGAACCCGTCCCTCTTGCCCTTCCCTATGCCTCATCTCCAGCCATAGGCCACTACTGATATGTGTTCTATATTTAGATTAGATTGCATTGTCTAGGATTTTTTATAAGCAGAATCATATAGTATGTACTCTTCTTTGTCTGGTTTATATCCCAAGTATGTTTTGAGATCCATCCATGTTGTTATATGTATCAAGAGTTCATTCTTTTTTATTGATGAATCCAGTTTCGGTCTAATACAAATCAAGTTTCTGTGAACATTTGCATACAAGTCTTTGTATGAATGTATGCTTTCCTTTATTTTAGGTAAATACCTTGGAGTGGAATGGCTGGTTCGTATAGAACAGATGGGTAAAGTACATTTGTTTACAAAGTTGTTTCATTATTTTAGAATCTTACAGCTGTATATGAGTTTGAATTACTCCACATTTTTGTCAATATTTGGCATTTTTAATTTTTAAAATATTGTTTAGAGAGATGCATAGTTATATTATTGAGAATTTAATTTGCATCTATTTAATGACGAATGATGCTAAACTGTGTGTGTTTACTTGGCACCCATATTTTTATTATCTTTTAAAAGTTTATAAGGTTTTTTTTAAGAGATCCTGTATATGGCATCATGTCTAAGAAATTTTTACCTAATTAGAGGTCCTAAAGATTTTTTCTGTTTTTTTTTTGAAGTTTTATGGCTTAAGATTTTATATTTAGGTCGATGATCCTTTTTGAGTTTACTTTTTAATATGCTGTTAGGAATGGAGCAGTTCTTTTGTTTGTTTTTTTAGGCTTATGTTTATTCAAATTTTCTCTACCATTTGTTGGAAAGACATTTTCTCCTCTGGATTATTTCCTGTATCAAAAGACAATTCAAATACGTCTGAATCTATTTCTGGATTCTGTTCTGCTATCTTCTCTCTCTGTCTCTTTCACTCTCATCTTTTATATTACAATTATACACCTTGTTATTGTAACTTTATTATACATTTTGAAGTCAAGTAGAAAAGTCCTTCAGCTTGTTTGTCAGTGTTTTGACTTCAATTCCTTTAAATTTCTATGTGAGTCAGCTTGTCTGTTTCTTTAAAAATCCTACTGGAGGGGTCTCCCTGGTGGCGCAATGGATTAAGGAACTCCCTATGAAGCAGACCACAACCAAGGCAGCACAAGTTGAATCCCTGTGGCTGTCCCAGAAGGTGCTCCACAAGGCGCAGCAGACCTCTCCTGCCTCGCCGGCTGCTCTCTTCAGCAGTGTATTTCAGTCAGTCTGCCTGTTTGGTTCCCCACTCTGTCTCTGGTAGATCTTCTCACCTCTGGCCTGTACCCCAGTGCTTGCATGCATAATATATAAATTTTTAAAAATCCTACTGGAATGCTGAGATTGCATATTTTTTCGTAGATCACTTTGGGGAGAATCAATACTTTAATAATACTGAGACTTTCAACCCATGAATATAGTCTATGATTCCATTTGTTTATTTCCTTTACATTCTTTCAGCAGCATTTTATAATTTTAGGTGATAAACCTGGGACATCTTTTATCACCCCATCCCTATTGCATATGGTATTGTGTTTTAAATTTCATTTTCCTATTGTTTATATTTAGCATGTTGAAATGCAATTTATTTTTATATTTTCTTGTATTCTAAAACCTTGCAAAACTATGCATTATTTTTGTATATCCTCTTTATCTTCTTGAAAATATTTTCTGTATGCTTACTCAGAATTTTTATCAGGTATGGATGCTGGATACTATTAAATATATTTTGATGTATTTACTAAAAGGATCATGTTTAAAATTTCCATTAACATCATGTTTAAAAATCCATTAACAAGGTGTTTTGAACAGTAACCTGCCTTTCATTCATGAACTAAATATTCTATTTGGTATTTTTTTTTGTATATATATTAATGAGCACCATATGTCAGTGTTTTTCTTTAGTTAAAATCACTTCATTTGGTTTTGAAATCAGATTACCAACTACATTGGGAAATCTTCCTTCCCCTTCAGTTTTCTGGAAGAGTGTCTATAAAATTGGTATCATTTCTTTCATATGTTTGATAGAACCACCAGTGAAGTAAACTGGGAGTTTTCTCTGACTATATTTTTTGACTAGAAATTCATTTTTGATGGATAAAGAACTATTCCATTATGATTCCATGTTCTTTTTCATATCATCTAGGTTATTGAGCTTACTGACATAAAGTTGCTCATAACATTTTCTTATCATCATTAAATATCTCTAGAATTTATAGCTAATGTCATCTCACCCCTGACATTTGTAGTTTGATTCTTCCCCCCTTATTCCTGATTTTCAATTGATGAAAAACTTACAGTCTTATTAAAATTATTTTAAAGAACCAGATTTTGGTTTCTTTGAATTTATTATCTTTGTTTCTATTTTATTGACTTCTGAACTGATCTTTCTTTGTTACCCCTACTTTGAGTTTTATTTGCTCTTTTTTTTTAATACTTTAGTAATACAGGAACTGATTTGAAACTGTTCTTTTTATTCCATTACAGGTGTTCAGGGCTACAAATTTCCCTCAAAGTGCTGTTTCCCCTGCATCTCATCTATTTCTGTGTTTTTATTTACCTAAACAATTTCTAATGTCGTTTGATTTATTTTTTGATCAATGAGTTATTTGGAGAAGTATTACTTAGTTGCCATATATTTTGAAATCTTCCAGAGCTTTATTTTTAATTTAATTGAAATGTGGTCAGAGAACTTTTTATATGACCTGGATCCTTGTAAATGCTTTCAGATTTTTTTATGACCTAGAATATGATTTATTTTAGTGAATGTTTCATTTGTACTTGAGAAGAATGTGTATTCTAATACCTTTGGATGAAGTGTTCTGTAAATGCCAGTTTAGTCAGCTGGTCAATTATGTTTTTCAAATCTTCTGTATCTTTACTGAATTTTAATCTTTTTCTAGTCATTACTGAGCATAATTTTAAATTAAACCATAATTATAGATTTTCTTATTTCTTCTTGAGATTATATAAATTATTCAGCTGTGCTACAGATGCATAAAAAGTTAGCATTATTATTTTTGCTAGATGAATTAGTTCATTCAGTAAATTATCCTCTTTATCCATGGTAATATTCTTTGTTTTGAAATCTTCCTGATCTGTTATTAATCAATTCGCTCACGCTTGTTTTTTTTTTAAATTTAATGTTACCATGGAATATCTTTTTCCATGCTTTTGTTTTTAACATATTTTTGTACTTAAACTTCTTTCTTATAGGCAGCATATGAGTACTTTTAAGATTCAATCTGACAATTTTTATCTTTTAATTGGGGTGCTTAGAACATTTATATTTGAAGTGATTATTGATATGATTGGGTTGAAATCAGTTACTTTGCTATTTAAGTTCTATTTGTCCCAACTGTTTTGATTTTCCTTTCTTTTTCTCTCCCTTCTTTTAAATCACATGAGTTTTGTTTTAATATTCAATTTTATTATATCCAGTATTGTCAAATTAATTCTTTATTGTTTGATTTTAGGGTTTATTGTAAAGAGCACAAGAGTCACCATTTCATCTGTGCACAAGAGGGTTTAAGCTTATCCCTATTTTAAAATATTAGCTACCTCACAGCAATATATAAACTGTACAAGAGTATACTTCCATTTCTTCCCTCTTGACTTCTGTGCTATTGTTGTGGATTTGACTTCTACGTGTTTAAAACCCCACTACTTATTACTATTTTTGTTTTAAAATGTCAATTATCTTTACAGAGATAGAATGATAAAAATGCTTTTACCTTTATCCCTGTTATTTATTCCCTGTTCAGAACACTTCTCACTACTTCCTTCAAGCAAGCTCAGAAGTAGTACAATCTAAAGACTATGACTAGAGCTTTCTTTTCTTTCTGTAGCCAAAGTTAGTTCATCTTGCCATGTCGGTGTAACTGGGAAGCAACTGGCTATTAAAATCACATTGGAGGTCATTAACTTGGTATTATGGAAGCAATGAAATGACATCATTCCTCCTGAAAAATCCTAATTTTGCTGAAATGCAAAATATATGTTAAATACAACACACCTGGAATCCTTTCTGCTTTCCTTCAGCACAGAGTTTGAAACCTCCAAGAAAAGGTGACAAGATAATGAACTTATCCCTTTCTCAATTCTTGGCATTGCCATTATACCCTGAGAGTACTGAGATCTTGGCAACTTCTGGATTTAGTTATCGGAGCTGCAGGTGCTGTGGCGAGACAGCCCGACAGATGACCATTATGAACTTGGCATCCACAGACCAGCTTTTGGAGAGGAGAGAAGATACAGTTACTATCTATACTCAACGTGGGACTTGATACAAAATGTGAACTGGCACAGAAGCTGATCTAAGTGGGCCAGGGGCCTGGTACCATCTTCTCAATATTTGCCAATGGTTTTTTCTTGGCTGGCATCACCAGAAAAGCTTATTCTAATCCTGTCAGACACATGAGCTATGCAGACATAGTGAGGTTTGGGCACAAGTAACACCATAGGCTGGCATGGGAGCATGCGTGTAGGTCAGAGCGCCCTTTCCCATTTCTGCCTGCCTGCACAACAAAAACTGAATATTTGCCATGGGGCACCAGGTTTCTGGTCAATAACTCAAACATGACTGTTATTGTTTCCAAAGAGGATACCTAGAGTCCTATAGACACTGACTAATGAGGTGCATAGTTCAGACTGAAGCTGGGGAAGAAGCCTCACCAAACCCAGTTAACATTTACAGACTGACAAAAGGCATTGAGCCAGGGGCTAACAGGATTTAATAGGATTTTTCAAAGAAGTATAATCCATGTTCTGGTTCTCAGGGCCTTCCATGTGATTGGAGAGTCAGGGCATAAATAGCAAATGATAATCAAGAGGTAAATTACAATTAAATGATTTACTAAGGCAACACATTCATTGCCAAGAGAGGATTTTGTAGGTGGTGAATTCATGGAGATCTAATACAGACTAACTCTACCTTGGTGGTTTTTAGAAGGCAGTGATGGGTTGACTTTCAAATGGAAAGAAATCTTCAGAAAGTAGGGATTTTTTTTTTTTTAGGAATTATGATTTTTATTTTTTTTTCTCATTAGATTTATTTAATTGTATTTGACAACATTTGTAGTCCCCAGGGAGTGCCCACCACCATTCACCCGTGCACCATCACCTCAGACTCTTGTGCTCTTTATGCCTAATAAAGTCTGAACTGCAAAGTGGCAAGGTCTCAGATGAGGCACCTGAGACTGATAGATTATACATGTAGCTAGTGGCGGATTCTATAGGCAAATACTGTATTCTAGTGTCTTCCTATCTATGCGTTGCAACAGAGCCTGCACTAAAAAGGCAGGAACAATTGAATATGGCCTATTCGGGGTTGGATTAGGCAGATTTGAATTCAATTTTACCTCAGTGTGTTACCATCTATTTGTTCTGGGTAGATTGTTATACTTTATTTAGGGGTCTTTATGCAGTTATCCTCCAGCCTCTGATAACCAGCTGGAGGGGTAGCAGTGAATGCCTGGTATTGGACAGTAAAAATTGTCTAGTATGTCCCACAAAGTTCTGGAAGTCATATCCTAGCTTGGGCCAAGCCCTCCCTGGCCAAGTTTGAGGTCAGCAGAAAATGATTCATTTTTGCTGTGCATTTGAAGAAGGCAGGAGAATCACAGGGCTTTAATGAGCATATTTAATTGGGAATTTTTCTCAGGCGATGAGAACAAGTCCTCTTGATGTGTGTCATATGAAGAGGGAAGATGAGAATCCTAAAGACCTGTGCACAGCAGGGCTGTATTTGAACCACAGAAGATGGTGCTACGGGGAAGCACCAGGTTATCAGGAAGAGAAGTTTCCAAGAGGAAGCTGGTCTGAGAAAGAGGAGTGTTCTCCTTATAGGAAGCTGGGAGGGAAGCACAGTCATGTGGCTTTCTTTGGTGTCATAATGTATTATCTGTGTTTTTAGATTTTTCAGAAGGTACCAGAAATATGGGAGAGGCCACTTTTACCTTGCCACAGCACCCTCGGCTTGGTTTGGTGTGGCTGAATCAAGAGAGGCAGTAAATCTAATACATTCAAAACCACAAATGTTCATTGGACATTTGCTATACTTAAGTAAGGAAGGTGTTTGAAAATACTATATAAAGATGGAACTGACATAGTACCTGCCTTCCCAAATCTTACAATATGCTTGGGGAGACACATAGTAGAATATAAGATACAACTTTTGGGGCAGCTGCTGTGCTCACAATGACTCTCTATTTTCTAGACAGAACACATAGCAGGACCAAGGGTGTGAGGTCTCTGATGGAACTCTGCAATGTGGGTGACCTTTCGGTTCTCATAATCGCAAATTAATCTGAGGTGGACTTTGGACACACACTGTTCTTCCCTCTCGCATTTAAGAATAAGACCAAAAGAGACAGGTCAGTGGAATGACACTGGGTCAAGGGCAGAACTCTGGACCGAAGGTCCATGTACCCCAGAAGTTTCTTTCCTTTCCAAAGCCAGTTATTTCTTTCAGTTCTGGAAGATACTTAACAGTATTTCACAGTCATTTCCCTTTACCTCAACTGGTTTGAATTGGTTTTCTGTCAGCTGCATTCAAAGATAAGTGATATTATTTAAGAAGGCAAATCATAAGAACCTGTGGAAATATCTAGAGTTTGAGCAGGAGGGGAGAATGGATAGCCAATATCTAACTGGTTAGGGAGTCACTCTCACCAGAGTTCAGAAATGCCAGAGCTGTCACTATATTGCATCTACTAACAGGACAATAAAGCAAATGAAATTTTAACTTTAAAATTCATATTTTGACTCTAGTTCTATTAAAAACATGAATAATCTTGGTCATATTGCTTCTTCCCTCCTAGTTTCAATATATGTATTGATAAAACACAAAGGATAAACTAAACCTCCAAGGCCCCTTCCAACTCTATGACCTTCATCTGGTAGGAAGGGTGGATTGTGATTTCCATCTGCATAAGCAAGAGTAAAAATAAGTGAAAAGCCCCAACTAGAAGCTGCATTTAGACAGAGCTCTTGCCATCTACTGAAGGGTTCTTATTGTTCGATCTCTCACCTGGTTATTTTGTCCCCTCTTTTTCTGTGCATATGCCTGATAGTGTTTCAAGAAGAGAGCATTGGTGGAAATAATTACTGATGGTAATATTAACAATAACTAAATATCTTGAGTGCTTACTATCAGTCACTGTACTGCTTGACTTGCTCTAATGTGATCCTCTGAATACTGTTAAGGAAGGAGCCATTATGTCCACATTCTGTGGATGAGGAAGAAGAGGAAATTATTTGCTTAAGGCTACACATCACCCAGGTCTGTGTTTAATAGCGTATTAATATCCACAATGTTAATGCACTCTTTCAGAGTCATATACTTAACATTTATTTAGTATGTATTATGTGTGAGGTGGTAGATTAAAAATTTATAACATTTTAGAATATGGGACAGAAGACAGTTTTTGGCTCCCCATTCCTGAAAACTAACTATTGGAACTATCAAAACATGAAAGGGTTGACTTAGAGGTCGTGAATTTTATTCTACTTAGCTGTGTTCCCCTTAGTTGAATGATACCTAGAGAAGTTTTAAGAAAATGTGAATCATTGTGCTGGTAAAGGAGCATTAACCCTGGAAATTCATGAGATATCTTGTGCTTTGGAGCTCCTAGGAAAATGCCTAGGTCAGCTGTATAAGATATGACCTAGGAGGAAAAAATAACTCCTAGACCATCGGAAAGCCTGTCAAAGAACGTGGCGTGTTACCAGGTTTGACATGCAATCAGATGACTTTTATCTCCCAGTCTGTAAATCAATAAAATGAATACAATAAGTTTGAGCTCAGCTTTGCACTAAGAAAGAAGGGGTGCAGTTCATCACATATGCGGATTTTGCGAAGGATGGGCCTCCTGCAGTTCAAGGACTGATTTCTGCTACTTTGCAATGCAAACCCCACTTCCATTAATCCTTGCGCAACATGATTTTCTTAGCATGCCAGATAAAGCCCAGTGCTTTAGTTTGTTTCCTTAGCCAAAGAAAAGGTCATGGTTTGAGACAGAAATAGTTTCTTGGCTACTGAATTTTGACCACAGGTTTGAATGTTTCATTGGGAACAGAAATGCTGTTCGTAAATTAGTTCTCAGTCTCTGGCTTTGTTTTCGTGCAATAGGTGAGCATGCACGAGCTACTTTCTTGTCTTAAAAGGATCCACACAGAACTTCTACTGTTAGTATTTCATTAGTCCTTCTTAATTTGCATGATTTTAAGTGGACTCAGGCTTTTCAATATATGAATAAGCATATATGGGTCCTGGCTGACTAATTGAATGAGACTAAACAAGGCCAAAGATGTTAATATTTAGTGTTGCTATTAAATAAACTGTAATTTATTCTTAGTATATGGACCTATTCACCATATCCAAGCACCTCTTGTATAGTTGGGAAAACTACATAACGTATTATTTATCAACTATTTATCTGTAAGTAAAGGGTGTCACTTACTTTTCCAGGGTCACGTGAGTATAGCTGCAGAGCTGGAACTAGAGAGAGGGTCCATGGAGTTCACATTTACCACAGGACTCTTTTCAATACTCCTCTGTCAGGTTTCCCTCCACTGCACTGAGTGTGAACAGTGAGATGGCGGCCCCTGCCTAGTGACATGATGCAGTGGCAGCACGCACAGGGCAGGCTCACTGTCCATTCAGGAGGAAGGATAAAGAGTTTGGAACCCTCAGTAGGTTTTTCAGGCTCTTATGCCCTCTCAGGAAACCAGGTACACAGGCAGGGAGGCTGGCGTGCAAGGAGGCAGGCACAGGCCAGTCGGGCAGGGGGGCTGGGAGACAAGCCAGCGTCCAGCCTCCCAACCCACTAGTCTTCGCTCTTTCTCTGGCTTCTCTGGCTGTTCTCTCTCCCAGTCTGGAGTCATTGCAGGGCCCTAGCCTCAGAGTGGTCCTCCCACTAAGCTGCCACTGCTGCCTTTAACACCCTCCTCAAGCACAGGTGAGAGCACTCACATACGCGCATGCCCACACTCCCTGGAACCAGGTGTCCACAGCCAAAGGCACCCTCGCCCTTGCCCCCTCAGGCATCCACTCTGGTAGAGGGAGGGTAGATAAAAACCTGGTTCACTCATTTACTCTACACACACAGATGGGACTGGAAGGAGTGACTTCCTCAGGCGCTAGTCTCCTGTTGTACATGGTTGATTTGGAATAACTTCTCAAGGGTTTTTGAAGTTCCAGTGAGTCCCTGTAGTATAAGGTCAAACCTGGAGCAAAGAATTGCCAATGTAAAGAGGCCTCTTGTTTAAGCACTTTGGAGGTATAGCTGAGGTGAGAGCAGGTTCTGCCAGTGTGGATTTTCATATAGGATCTTTCTTTATTCTGATCAAGAGTATGGAAGAGGTTTGTACATGCAACTAGCAGAAGAAGGAATGAAGATAGAGGGTGGGACTCTAGGAAGAAATGGAAGGAATTTCTCCAGGAGACAAAGAACATAAGCATCATTTCTTTGAACCCGTGATGTAGTGCAGGGAAATGAGGTCGTTTGCTCAGTGTCCAAAAGGACCTCATTTTCCATTACCTGTCAAGCAGCTGGAGAATGCAGCTTTGAGAGGTCTGAGAGTAAGATTAGGAGCTGTGGTCAGGATGAGGCGGTTGGCAGAGGAAGGGACCACGTGATCATCCAGGGGCTTCTTGGCAGGTAATGCCTTGATAGTGATGTTGATGAGTTTACCTGAGACACCCACTTAGGGAGGAGGAGGCAAGGAAGGATCTCTTACAGGGTGGGGTCCTGCATCTGTCTTGAGGGATGAGAAACATGGATTGCTATAGTTAAGAAGTGGTGACAAACATGCAATAAGTAGGACAAGAGGCACTGTGCTTCCTTCCTCCTTTCTACCTTTCTCAATTCCCAAGGCTGCTCTTTAGGAATTCCTCCTTTTCAATATTGTCCTTGATGGCGATTGACTTTTAAATAATTAAATGGCCGCAGAGAGGAAAAGTACACGATACGATTTGTAATCAATTCGGTTTCTGATCTGCTTGCTTTTAAACATTTCCAATTGCATTTCTCTGCTATCTACAATTGCAAGTCTCTGTAATAGATGCTGCAAAAGCTCATAGCCATGAATAAATAAGGTTTTTGGGCTGCAGGAGCCAGCACCACTAGAAATGGGAGGGAAGGCATATTCACATCTGTTGTCATAGCAGGTTGTTTGTGGGAAGTGGCTTAAGTGACAGAAAGGAAGGGTTTTAGGAACTGAAGCAGGAAGAAGCATATCTTGCAGGTAACAGCCTGGCGGACGATGGACAAGCTGTCATTTTTCTTAGGCTTACAGTCCTACAAAGTAAGATTTATTTTCAAAGCAATAAAGGTATTTTAATTACAGTAAGTGTATACTAATCATTAATAATAGAATGTTTATTTCAATAGTGACATTTGTTCAATAAGCCATAAAGTATATGATGATTGTCTTCTGACTTAAAAACATATTAGTAGACTAGGGTCAGGCACCCGATTTAGTTTGACCAGAAGACTGTCCCACTGTTCCCTGCTATCCCATATCTACTTGCTAGGGATTGAGAGGGACCAATAAATAGCCCTTCTTGTTCATTTGAGTTCTGAGTATGATACTTAAGAAGGCAGCTTGAAGGCCAACATGTAAGTTTTGTTAACAATGAAGCAGCTATAAGAGAATGTAATTTTTATTTATGAGATACTGGGCTTATTAAAAGTGAACCATAGTAGCTGGCACATTATATAACCCCTGCCCTGTTAAGAACATCTGCCAAAATGCAGGGCATGGTGAAGCCAAGCAGAATGCATGCTTCCTGCAGAAAGATCAGGTGTCAAAATGAAAAGGAGAGCTGAAGGATGAAACACTGCCAGAATTAGCAGGTTTATTTTAGTTCCAACCAATCAGACACATCACTTCTCCAAAGGGAGGAATAAGACAGAAGCCTAGAGAGAACCAGAAAGGGGCTGCTAAGTAGTGAAGGGAGAGTGTGCAAGAAGCATTTCCCATTCAACAATCGCCATAACTGTACCCCTGAGAAACAACTTGAAATCTGAGTAGTCTGGATTAAATTTACCATATTCCCTCTTGAAAGAACCTGCTGCAGACAGAATGAAATAATAATAAAAAAAACAGAACCACTAAAATACACTCATATCTTCTCTCTGCTTCCCATACCTCCCTCTCTCCTACATTATCTTTCCAAATTACCACGCCCATCAAATCTTGTCCACAGAAAATGATACCTCAGTGTGCTATTTACATCATTTTACCTTAAGATCATAATTTAATGAGTAGTGCCAAGCATCATTTCCTGGGACATGACGGGGGAGGAAAGTGGGTCTTTGAATTCAGTAATTTCCTTATGTGGCTAGTCTTTTAGTACACACCAAATTCTTCTATCTGGTTGTGTGTATATAAACTCAATTCTGATCAGACTTCTTATTGTTAATGAAGTTCTTCCTTACTCAGGAAATCTCTGGCTTACTCTAAATTCCTTGGATCCTTGCTTTTTTATTCCCACAGCTAGAGAGAAATATGTATCTATTCTTTATAAATATAATAGCGGTATACTTCTTACCAAACCCCATATCTTATATCCAAATTCATACTTAATAAGTGAAACTAACCATGCACTTTTTCCAGCAAAAGAAACTAACAGATTGTTAGAGATGAATGTTTGTGTCCACTTAATATCCATCTGTTGTGACTCTAACCCAACCGATGGTGTAGGAGGTGGGACCTTTGGTAAGTGACTAGGTCACAAGAGTAGAAACTTCAATAATGGATTTAGTGCCTTAATAAAAGAACTCAGAGAACTCCCTGGCCCTCTTTTTACCTTGCGAGGAAACAATAGAAATCAACAGCAGTTGTAATTTTATGTAGTCATATTTTTTTAAAAGATTCATTTATTTATGCACACAAGAGCTGGGGTACAGGCCAGGGTCGCAGGAGGTGAGAGGATTCACCAGAGACAGAGTGGGGAGCAGAACAGGCAGATCCATTGAGATACACAGCTGAGGGGAGCAGCAGGCAAGATAGGAGAGGCCTGCTGTGCCATGTGCGTCCCCACAGTGTGGCGCTCAACCTGCTGTGCCACCTGGGAGGCCCTGTAGTCACATTTTTATGTGTGTACAGTGCTCCTTTTTTCCCCATAAATGAGATATTATATGTCATTTTGTAACTTTTTTTTTAACTTAAAAATACAATTTCGTGATCTCTTTATTTCACACAACTAGAACACTCTGTTGGTCATTTTACAGTATAGATGCACTGTAGTTTATAAAGCATTCTCTTATGAGTAGGAACGTTTGTTGCGATTTCACCATCACAAATGATGCTTCAATAACTGTCTTTGTATTTCACTCGTTGTACATGTTAGTATTTTTTAAATGTAGATGTTGAATTTTGCTCCAAAAGTGTAAATTCTTAAATGTACATAGAAAACCAAGTGGGAAGGATTTTAGATTTAGCAGTGGTGATGGGAACTCACTATTTCCTTTCTGCTTCATTCTCATGAAAACTACTCCTTGACATCACTTGGGTATTACCTAGATAGTTCAATGTCCCCAATATGCTGCATTTTTTTCTTGCTCTCCAATTTTCTTCTTCCCCACTTAAAGACAGTACCACCATTATCTCAATTTTCAAGTCCCCAAATGACAAGTCATCCTACATTTCTACTTTTCTCTTATCCCCCAAGACCAATCATTACACAGGAGTTGTTGGATCTACCTTCAAAATATCACTAGAAGCCACTCACTTTCTTTGGTTGCTACCATTATCTTAATCCAAACCATACTTTTTAGTTAGTCTATGACAGAAATTTCTTAACAGATCTTCCAGCCTCTATCTCCCGCCTCCAATTAAAATCCTTTCTGTCAGTAGCCACAGTAACACTCTTAAAATATAAATTTAATCATGTTATTACAATGCTTTAAATTTTTCAATGACTTCCCAATAAATAAATAAACTCTAGTGGTCTTTAGACCCTACATGACCCCATGTAATTTAATCTCTCCAACCTCACTTGGGATCACTAATTATATTCTAGCCATTCTCATATCAATTCAATTTCCTGAACTTACCTATTCCATCCCTACTGCAAAAATTTCTTCACATTTCTCTGTTTCTGTTTGTGAAACTCTTTTCCTGTTCTTTATACAATGTTCTTCCTTTCTCAGTTTAACATCATCTCTTTTGAGATGGCTACCCAGATGTCCTACTCTGTATACAGTAGTCTTACCTCTGCGCCCCAGCTTCTTTCCATCACATCGCTCTATGATTTACTTCATAGTCCTTCTTAGAGTCTAAAGTAATCTTGTTTAATTATTTGCATATTTTCTATTATTTGAATCCCCCATTTACAGTTAAGCTATTGGGGTAGGGATCCTCTCTGTTTTGTTTTTCCTGCCCCTGACAGATAATGCCTATGATGAGAAAGGCACTGAGAAGGGAGCACAGATCAGGACCAAAGAGAATGAGGATAATTGAGGGCTGAAATTGGACAAGAGATAATAAGAGAATGGTCACAAAGAAATTCCCTTTAGGTGACAGGGAGTCTCCAAGGACAGGGCTGATTCCTCAGAGCTCTATAGCATGGCTCACCATCTCGTCATATTGTTTCCACCAAGTGATTTATGGTGGAAGAAGTAGCTGTTCCACACAGTTTAGGATTTGAAACTTGGCTTAGTGTTTCATTTTTTCAAATCAGCTTTTTGTCACATACGCTTTATATATCCCTCTCAGGAATGCTCAGCATCTCTTTAAATTCACCGCTTATTTTTCTAGCTTTATCATGATTTAACTTTATTTGATCACTGAGTTAGAAGAACTTAATAAAGTACTTTTCCAATAACCTACTGGATCATTATTCATTTCCTCTAAGTCAGCAAAGGTATAGATTTCCTTAACAATTAAAAAAAGTCCACAGTGACTCTAAAACTATTAAAGTTTGTGATAATCTCATTAATTTTTTTTAGTATAATTAGCTACTTCTTTTTCCTTAAGGGATAGTCATAGGCTTTTCAATTAAAAGGTATTTTTAGGTGTTCTGAAGTATATAATTTCCTTTGTAAAAGAAAAGGCTCCGTTTTCTTTTTATTGTCTGGGAAAAAAACATGTATCTCTTTGAATAATTTTAGATGAATGTTTCTTATTTACTTGATGTCTACATTATGACACTTAAAGATTTATTTACCTCATTTACAGCACTGTTATCTCACAGAAGGTGCTGGACTCTAAATTTCAGCATCTGTCTGTTGTCAAGAACACCAGTCATTGAGTAGGAATAGCAGGGAAAGCTTACATGGTCTGGGTTCTGATTGAGTTTTGAATCTGCTGCCAGTCTTTGCGGAAACTTCTGGTCACCACACTCTCACTGGCAAGAACCACTAGAACACATTTATTTTGTTAAGAGAGAAACCCCAAAATGTAATTTTCTGTAGAGATAATATTTCAAGACTTAGTTCCAGATGAGGCACTGAAGTTTGTTAGATTAATGAGGTCATATAGGAATTCTTTCCATAAAGGACCCTTTTATTCTTTAAATAAAATTTATTCTTAAAATAAATTTTAAGCTAAACATGTTAAAATATCAGTCTTTAATCAACTGTGTAAATATATGAATATCCCAACCTTTAAATTTTAAGTCGCATTCAAAAGTTTGTTCCTTGTGGTTAATATGTCAACATTAGATTAAAGGAGCTAAAGTGGTTGTAATTGACATGTTATTTGGTTCCTATTTTAGCCCAAAGTTAGCATATTAATAAAACAGCATGTGAGTCCTGCTGTGTAAATTACAAAGTAAATTTTTAGAATGTGTTTGTAGCCTGGTAACAAAGGAGACTTATTGCAACATCACAAACTTTTCTCTATCATTTAGCCTCTTTATTAGCTTTTCTTCTTTCTATTATTTGGGAAAATCTTAAAATGTATTCTTCAAACTGTTATTTGGAAAAGATGCTAGGATAAGAGGAAAAAGAAGAAAGGAGGGAAGATGGAAGGGAAGGCAGAACAGAGAGAGAAAAGAGAAAAAAAGAGAATAAAGAAATAAGAAAGCCAAAACATTGCTTTTGTTTCTCCTTCAAAGGTCCCAAATTGCCTTTTGAGTCAAAGTAATATTAGAATTGTGGGTTTTTTAAAAATAAGAATCCACTTTATTATATTTTATTAGTTCACATCAAAATCTCTCTATTCGAAATAATGAGTACACTGGAAGCTGCAATGATAACACGAGAGGTCCAGGCATCCTTCACTCAGTTTTTACCATTTGCTACATCTTAACTCTAGTACAATGTCAAAAGTGGTCATTGACATTGGTATATGTAAGTGTAGCATTTTGCCATTGTATCACTTATGGAGAGTTCTAGAACCTCTGCAATCAAGGTACAGAACTAATCCATCACCACAAGGGCTGCCTTCTTTGTACACCTTTACATTCACACCCCTCCCAGCTACTCCTTCCAGTCGTTAAGCCCTGGAAACTTTATTCACTATTTTCAAGGTTTTATCATTTCAAGTTGTCTAAACAATATCATAAAGTATATAGCACTTTGAGATTGGTTATTTCTATCAGCATAATCCCTTGAGAGCCATCTATTTTATGTGTTCATTGGTAACTGGGTTTTTTTATTGCCGGGTAGCATTTCAAGAATTGTGCTTAACTTATTTGATGAATGAATTCCATTCAATAAGTAATTTTTGATAATTCTATGCTAATCCTGAGAAAATGAGTAATCCTATATAATATGGTCAATTACTTTCATTTCAGCTTCTGAGCCTCTACATAACTATATTAGTTCCTCCAAGTGCCCTTCTAGCACAGCACCCACTCAGATCTCATTTCTACAAAGTTCCTTGCTGAATGTGGTACTCGTCTAAATTATACCCCTTTCCTGAGCCTTGCCAAAAGAGAAATTGCAAGCTTGCTTCCCTTTATGCTCTCTCTGATCTTGTCCTTAACTTTTTTAGCCATGTGGTGCTATGTTTTGCGTCTTCCCTAGACTAGATGCTTCTTGAGTGAGAGTGCAGCAATTCCTGACAGTCAGTGTCCTGTTCTCAGTAAATGTTTAATCATATTGATTTTTGGATTTAAGTATATTGGGTTAGAGGTCTTGACTTGTTTGTCTGTTTGGGGGGATCTTTTTAAAAATCTGATGCCTGAATCATATCTTTCAGAGTCTAACTTAAATGATTCAAGGTGCATTTAGGCATTAGGATTTTAAAAGCTCCCCGCTTGGTTTTAATGTGCCACTGCTGAACCAGGGTCAGGACCTGCTATTAGAGAGCACTGAATCCGTAAAGGAGATACGGTGTTAGGTTTTTTCCCCTTTTTAAACAACTATTCACAATAGTTTATTTTTCCAAAAATAAACATTTCTCTGCATTTTAATGCTTAGATCCCGCCTATATATCAACAGAAAGGTTTTAAGTATGAATCAGAGTATTATTTTGTGAATTTTGCCTGTCATTTTGATTCTATGGACTGCGTTCTACAAATAGCAAAAGTGTTCTCTATTCTCCATAAAGTGTAAATCGATTCAAAACACACTGCTGAAGCTTCTAAAGTAGTCATTAACCAGTGGTTCTCAAACTTGGCTGCACATTAGAGTCAAATGTGGAAGTGGCTTTTTTAAAAATATGTTTTTTTTATTTATATATATTTGACATCAATTGTTGTCCCCATGGAATTCCCACCACCATTTCACCAGTGCACCATCACCTCAGTCCTTTGTGCTCTTCCTACTCTCATCCCAGGCCCTCTTCCCACCCCTACAAAGTGTTTCTGATTTCTTGTTTTTGTTGTAACTGTGATTTTTAAAAAATTGTTATTGTTCTTTTCCTTGTTCTCTTATTTAGTTCCTTTATATTTCTCCTAAAAGTGAAACCATCTGATATCTTTCGTTTTCCTTCTGACATTTAACTGAGCATAATCTCTTCTAGCTCCATCCATGTTGCTGCAAAAGTCATTAGTTTATCTTTTTTGATTGCTGAATAGTATTCCATTGTGTATATGTACCACATCTTCTTGATCCAGTCATCTATTTTTGGGCTGTGGGTTGTTTCCAGGTCTTATCAGTTATAAATAGTGCTACAATAAACATAGGGGTACAGACATTCTTTTTTTTTTCTTCTTTATTTATATATGTTTGACATCAATTGTAATCCCTATGAATTCCCCATCACCATTTCACCAGTGCACCATCACCTCAGTCCCTTGTGCTCTTATCTGTCCTCAACCCTCTCCCTCCCCCATTCCCACCAAGTGTCCCCAATTTGTCCTTGTCTTTTTGTTGTGTTTTTTAAATTATTATTATTGTTATTATTCTTTTCCTTGATCTTTATTTGGTTCCCTTATATTCCTCCTAGGGGGTAAACCACCCAGTATTTTTCTTTTGCCTTCTGACTTATTTTGCTGAGCATAATCCCTTCCAGCTCCATCCATGTTCCTATGAATGATTCTAGTTTATTTTTTTGATTGCTGAATAGTATTCCACTGTGTATATGTAGCACATCTCATTGATCCAATCATCTGTTTTGGGACATTTAGGTTGTTTCCAAGTCTTACCTATTGTAAATAGTGCTGCTATAAACATAGGGGTGCAGGTATTCTTTTGAATCAGTGTTTTTGTGTCTTTTGGGTATATTCCTAGGAGTGG